>CAUZXS010004817.1:47500-137500 GCA_963585895.1 Sepioteuthis lessoniana | reverse complement strand
TTGGTGACCTTAGTCGAGGGTGACCAGAAGGCTCCCTTTTCAATAGCTACCACACCGAGTTGTAGGGGAGGACGTTACTCCATTCCCTGGATTGCTCAACTTTACCCTTGATCCTTACCTTATAATGCTGAGTGTTAAGCAAGGCGGAATCAAGTACCATTTTTTGAGTCATTGGAATGATTCGACCTGGGATTGAACCCCGGCCTCTCGGATCATTGGTGAACAGTCAACTCATTAGTCCAATGGTCCGGTAAAAAAAGTCATCTATGAAATAGTTCATTTTTAGAAAAATTTGAATTTTTAAAAATAAATTTTTCGTTTGTGAATTTTAAAAGCTTTTATTTTAGCATGTTGTATAAAAGATTTGGCATATTGATGCTATACAAAGCAATTTTCAATATAATCAATTTATTATTTGAAAATTTTTGACAATAAATTCTAAGGTTAACACCCATTTTCATTTTTATAATATGGTGGTTGATATGGCCATTTCTATTTGTGGATTTATGATAAACTTTAACTTCCAATTTTTTGGTTTGGTTGGTTGGGTTTTATGGCATATCAACTGTTGTAGGTTATTTAACGCCAAATCCAATTTTATGTAAATAATCAGTTCTATTTCAAACAATTCAGTTTAGCATGAGTACACAGTTTAATTGTCAAAAACATTTCTATTTCAAACTATTCAAGCAGTTATATATAGCAATTAAGTTTAGTGTAAGTACAGTTTCAATGTCAAAAACAGTTCAATTTCAAACAATTCAGTTAGAATAAGCATGCAGTTTAAATGTAAGTACGGTTTAATTGTCAAAAACATTTCTATTTCAATCTATTCAGTTTAATCAAACAATTCAGTTTAGAATAAGAATGCCGTTAGTTCTATTTAACCCATAGATAGGGCCCTATCAGGTGCTACCACTCCGGGCCAGAGTGGACTTGGGAGCAATGGCATTGAAGGGGTGTTCAGTATTCCCCAAGGCCCCAGCATTACTGGGGCCTCACCATCAGACTTTTTAGTGTCATATCCAGGACACTCGTTGGGGAGGGGGTCTTACCCCTCTGCAGAGGTGCAGTCGGTGTATTCTACGGCCCCCCAGCCGACTAGGCAACCAAATTTTTGTTATTATTTATTAATAATATATCTTTAAAAAAATAAGGAGTTGTTAGTTTTTGCTCGTAAGTAAAATTTATTGTAGATTCACTTTTGTTTGATTTATTTGTAATGTTTCTTAAGTCATTAATTAATTAAGGTTTGGTTTGGTTTCTTTGTTTAATGACATATCAACCTACGCGGGTTATTTAATACCAAAGCCATCCTTGTAGAAAAATATCAGAAATACTATTTAAGCGAATGGTTGAGGGATAAGGGAGTTCATGCCTTTCCTGATGGTATTTGTCCGAAAGTGAACCTAATAGTGCGCGAGACAGGAGTTCAAACTCGCTTGTTTCGAGCACATAGTTATGTACTTTAGCCATAACACCCTGGTAACTTCCCCCACCCATAATAATGCATTTACAAATTAATAAAATTTCGGCATTAAATCACCCAAAATGAATTGATATGTCGTTAGATAAACTAAACCAAACCAAATTAATAGAAAAATTGCAGTCGTACCCGGTTGTCTTTGGGGATTTCACTATTTGTTATGCTAAACTAGTAGATCATTTTATTGAGTTTTATTCTAGATTAGGGCTCCATAATTCTGGCCTTGTGCTTAGCTCAAAGTTTAGTAAAGGACGACCGAAAATACCCGTTGGCAGGTGTCAAACAATTCACCATGTTATCCATCAATGTCAAACGGCATCGCAGTATCCATAAAGCCATTTTTATTGTGATACACATTATTCACAGGGGTAGGGTTGGGGATGGCATTGCAGAATATTTAAAGTAATTTTTGTTGCGATGCACGGTATTCCCTAACCTCTCGGCATGATATAACCTCAGTCATGTTGATCTACCGTTAAAATCAACCAATTTATTAATCAATCAGATACTGTTGATTTTTTGGTAAGATGTGGTATAAAGTCATTATAGATAGAATAAGGTTAAATATTTCTCCAGCAGCTCGTGTTAATTCTTTTGGGTAAGGCATGAATCTTTTTTTCTATTGATAGGTAGTTATGCATACAGATCTCAAAAGCCTTTAATAAGGCAGCTGTCTAGGGAGAAGAAAAAACTCTGAATTCAAAACTCTAGACAACGTGGAGGGTAGCAAACACATCCCTATTTGCTAATAAGACCACAGTACCATAAAAATGGTATGTGCCGGCCGTTCTATACTTCCCAAAGAGCCGCTCTAAGTGTCGTTGGAAATGAGATCAGTGATCCAAGTTCTAATTCTGGATGAGGATGTTTGTATTTCATTTTGCGCTAATGCCTTTGGGAAAGGTTTGAATCTCTTCTTCCATTTGCTATGGTTAAATAGTTAGTTATGCAACCAGTGTAGAAGAACGAAAACTCTGAATACAAACAAGTTGTACTCCGCTAAATGATTAATGTTGTTTCAAATCTCGCTTACGGGAGAGGGTTTTCATAATTACATACTTATTAAGGAGTCTACCTGATGTAGTTTGTCCTCGTGGTGTAATGGTTAAAGCGATGAGCTGCGGAATCGTAGTACGCGAGTTCGTACTCCAGTCGCGCTATTACGTTCACTTTCGGGCAAATACCCTTGGGAAAGGTATGAACCCCCTTAATTCTCCCTCCAGCTATGGGTAAATAGTAGGACGGACTAGGTTCTTCAGCCTTGGGGAGGCAACTAGTCTAGGAGAAGGAAAACTCTGAATTCAAAGCCTGTTAAACTCCGCTTAAAAATTGACCTTGTGTCATATCCTGCCCGAGCTGAGGGGTTGGTAAATAGTACCTGATGTAGTTTGTCCAGTAGTCGACTCAAAAATAAGTAATGGTGCAGATAATGATGAAAATACTATTTGCCTTGGGCGCTTCACGCAGTGTAACGTTCAGATAGCAAAGCTCGAAGATTATTTTTAGTGTTTTCGATTAACATTGAGTGTCCAGTTCTTCTGGTCTTTGACCAAACTAAGTTACGCTTCATCATCATCATTATCATGTCGTGCCGCTAGCACGGATATCCCTGACTCTCTCTCTCGCCACTTCTCCCTATCGTTCATCGCCTCCGGCAGGTCTTCAAGGCTGCATCCCGTATCCTCCCATAGCTGCTGTATGTATGTTCAATCTAGTTGTCCTGCTTTTGCCCGGCCATATATGGGGGTCCATAGGAGTACATCACTTATGAGCTCGTCCTTGCTTCTCCAGCAGTGTCCTGCATGTCTGGTTCGTGATGGGAGACAGGTGGCCGTATAGTTGGTGCCTTGTGGGGTGTTGCCGCCAGTGGGTCATAATTTACAACATCTTAATTGCCGACAAGAAAAGCTAAGTACAAAACTATTGATTAATAAATCCTTGTTTGAAATTTTTAATTATAGATGTTGGAAACACATTTTTAAAAAGACAAGACTATTTCTAACTTTGTTTGCAGATCTTCAATTCACCCAAGACGACGAATATTAGGTTCACCCTTACATAAAGATTGGGCAAAAATTCCTTTCAGGGCACTTTCATCACCAATTGGTCATTTTCAAGGATAAAGTTGAGATGTTATTGACTTTTTAATATAGAGAGACTTGGTTCTATTTGATATTTGAAAATGTTAGAAACATGGGTCACCTAATGAGAAGCTAATTCACAACTCAGTTATTAATGATATGTGATTCTAGCTTGTTAACCATAACTCTATATCGAGGTGCACATAGTGTTCAATTCAACGTTTGAAATCATATTTTTATTACATGTTTTGATAAACATATCAGAATATGTCATAAATGGTTTGCAGTATCTAGTATGAGTTTAAAGTTGCTGTGTCCATCTAGTTGTTTCTTTGGCTCTGGGTTCTATATAAAAATGTGTCGCCAAAACAACTGCTTCTTCTCACCTCTATATTTACCTATCCCTTCCACTATGGACAGGCAACACAAGGTCAAAATTTCCGACAGGCACAAACAGTCAAGCAGTGCTCAATCTCTGCAGCAAAGAGAGTGTGCATAAAAATCCTTTTTTGTCAGTGTAGCTCAAACTCTTAAAGAAAATTTCATTTGAAAGAAAAAGGAGTCTTTATGTTAACATTGTAACATTTTCAGAAATTTTAGATTATGTTTTCGCCCTTTTAAGCATTGATACCTGTAAAACAGCAAAACGTAACCTGTTAACTCCGCGTCCCCACCCCATAAAAAAAAAACCTTCTAGGATCGGAGTGAAACTAAACCTAAATTTGCAATCCGACCTGCCTACCTTTACCCTGACCGATTTACAAAAACGTTTCACGAAAATATCCATTCGCGGCTGTCAAATTGTTCGTCTCGTAATCAATCAGCAGACGTGTTGGTTGGGGGAGATCAGGGGGGAAAGACTGCCACCACTGGCATCAGGGTAGGCTGTAATCTCAATTCTTGTCATGATGCATGGTATTTATTTGGGTGCAGGAGAGCAAAACAGAGAACCAGACAGAAAATCATCCTGCAAATGAAGAAAATGCTTCCCTAGTTGCTCTCAAACATGTTCGTTAACAAATCCCCGACACTCCACCACTCACACAAAAAAGTGAGTTTGGATTTTGGTTGTGGCAGCGAAAATGGTTTTAGGTTATTTTTTCTCGTGAAGGGTGAAGTCTGCTGTAAATCAGTCAATGTCTACTGTATTTAGACTTCTGTCTTTTACGCTCGATTACGTCACCCCCTCATCTCTTATTTATGCGCATAGATAGATAGATAGATAGATAGATATACAGACTAATACCGGTATAAACAGAGTTAGGAACAGACTTATTGATTGGTAGATAGATCGACAGGAACGTGATTGTATATATATATATATATATAAAGAGAGAGACAGACAGAGAAAGAGGTGACATAAAAAGAAACTGAGATAGATAGATAGGAAGTAACAGGTATATATATATATATATATATATATATATAGGTGTGTGTGTGTGTGTGTTGTCATCCATGCACAGACTGTTTCGTTATATCATAACTCATCAATGTGACGAGACACGCAAGATGCTTCTAGCTGGGTTTGAAATCCGGCTGACTTTACGCCCGTCTGATATCTTACCGCAGAGTCATCAGCAACCTCAACCTCAGCGTAAGCGGAAGGATTTATCCTATATGGATTTTGTGCCATTTGTTTACATATACGCTTAACGGCGACCGACTCCTCTATTCATTACGCTAGAGGTTACCAGGATATATATATGGGCAGGATTTGAGAAAGTACAGCTTGATAATTCTTTGCCGTCTGCTTTTGAAGGAAGTGCATTTTCTTTTATATATATATATATATATAAAATTTTAAACAATCTCAGAAACGCATATATGTATATATGCGTTTGTGAGATTTTCTAAAATATTATATATATATATATATATATATATATATATATATATATACACACACAGGTATATATATATATATATATATATATATATATATAATTTTCGACTATCTCACAAACACACGCGCGCGCGCTCGCGCACACACACACACCCACATATATATATATGTGTGTGTGTGTGTGTGTGTGTGTGTATACTTTTGGAAATAGTTGCAACTCCTACAGTCCAAATAAATAAAAGTAATCGCATCATATTCAGCATATTACAGTAGTTTAATAAATATGAATTTCAATGAGACAAAAAGTATATCATTACATAATCGTTGACCTTAATATATTCAAATTAAGCCTTCTTCAGGGTGAACAAAAGAGATACGACAAACGGATATCGTTCTTTTGTACTGGTCACTTTTTATTTTTTAATTTCAATTTTTAATCTGCCTCCAGTAGTTTCCAGCTAATTCATCAGAAGGAGAAGAAGAAAAAATTCTGTTGAAAATTTCTTAAAGAATTGATATGTCACAAGAGTAGCGATCTCATATATATATATATATATATATATATATATTGTCATCCACAGACTGACTGTTTCGTTGAATCACAACTCTTCTGAAGATGGGATCGATACCCGCCTAACTTTGCGTTAGACTTAGTATCAGACCGCTCGGCTAACAAACGTACCACGTCGGCAAGGGAATAATAAGGTATTATATAGCAATCGCAGCAGCAGCAGCAGCAGCAGCAGCAGCAGCAGCGTTCGTTTGTTTACATTTTATATCTTACCGGATACCAGAGTGCTCAATTCGTTCGAAGAGCTTTGCATTATGCGAGCGGCAGCGGAAAATTCCTTCGCCAGAGTGCTCAAATTTCAACGTCCTGAAAATGTGTTTAATATTATTCGAGATTAAACGTGCAAATAGTCTTGGTAAATTGATGTAAATGAACACTGATATTTAAAAGTAAGAAGTGGATCAACAGTTCTCAGAGGCTCTACATATTTTTATACTCAGGTAAAAAAAAAAGTCTGTTTTCTTCTTGAGGATGTTACAATTGCATTTCCTTAGTTCAGTGCACTTTCGACACAGCTCAGTTTATATGAAACCCGGAGAATTAAGTATATGTTACTCCATTGTTCAAAGTAGGGGAAAGTCTATTTTGTTTTCAAATTCAGCATGCGAAATGCTTGTTTTCACCCTGGCTCGAAACATTGATATCTGGTCTCGGTGGGAATTGAGCCACTATCTGAGGCCCCGAGGCAAACTATTCCTTTGTCGTTTATCTTTCTTTCTGACCGCACATCAAATCCAGGGACATATATTTAGGCTTTGCCAAGGAGAATGAACTTCTAACAATCAATACAACCTTAATTACCTTGTCTTCTCTTTTCTTCCCTTTTGGTTCTTTTCGCTCTTTTCTGCTTTACTCTCTTGAACTGTTCCTATTCGTCTTTCTAGTCCCTCAGAAGTTCTCTCTCTTTTCTTTATATGGATATACTAGCTGAAAACCCACTCTATCTTTAATAGGATTACCATCGTCGTTGCTCCCAAAGTACTGAGTGTCTGGACGTACTAAAAATAAATCCCTTCAGACGCTTACGCCGGTAAAATAGTTTACTACGCTTCGTTTAGTAGGACACACACGGTACCTGCGGTTTCTATATAACTTATAATTATTATCTATTATAATTAATCTATAATTAATCATGCATTTTTACAATAAATTTCTACATGTGCTGATAGTAAATATTCAATCTCGAAATTAACTCGTTGCATTAGAGTTTCAAATCATTCATTCATTTATTTGTTTATTATTATTGTCATTTTTATATCATTTTTAATTGATGGTTTTTCACCGGAGGCTGAGTGACAGCAAGCCTCCACAGGTCTCCAGGACTCTTCTGAGTATTCTAGAATGATTTTAATAATGTTGTAATTGGAATGGTTTCAATCCTTCCTCTGATCCTGTCTTTTCTCCAAGCTTTAATGAACTGTTCCAAGCCGACGAAATACAATTGGTAACACCGTCACTTTCATGTTCTACGTTTTTTTTTTTTTATTTCAATTCTTTGACAAGATCCTAGAATTTGTCGATCTTTTTGCTTTCGTTTATTTTTACTCTGTGGCCCACCGAAACTGAAAAATCTACTAAATGGCAAATTCTTTTTTGTCTTGTTAATTATCTCAGGGTCTGGTTTTTTGAGCTGGAGTTTGTGATCCATTTGCATATCAAAATCGCAGAGAATTCTATCCGTTTTATTCTCTTGGAGGGATGCTGGTTTGTGCATATACCGTTTGATAGTATGGTCTCAATACCCGTCGTTTTTGCAACCCTGTCGAAAAGGATTTGAATACTTCGACTATTTCACTCTGTCTTTTTCTCTTTCTCTTTATATATATATATATATATATATATGTGTGTGTGTGTGTGTGTGTGTGTGTGTGCGGTTCATTCACTAAATCAGGTGAGTTTTGCATTTTACAATAGGAAACAGTTTACAGTTGCTTCTTTTTCTATGAAATAAAAGAGATGGCTCCTTCATGTCCCAGAGCACCTGTTCGTATGACCTTCTTGACGAAACGCTGCGTCCACAACTTCTTTACAAGAGACTCCATAGTCTATCTTTTCGAATTAAACTTGGTGTTGCAAACCCATGTTTTGCTCATTTGTAGAGATTATTATTTTATTTTTATTTATTTATTTATTCATTTTTGGCTAAATCATGCTTCTCCGTATTCGTTACACATGGTTTGTACTTATTGGCCACCAAAATTTTGATGACAAACTTTTGTTCTCAGCCAAGAGCACTCTGTTTTATTTACCACCAATTAGAATAAACTCAAAGCAAAGTATTATTATGATTACAAATGTTTTTATTGCTGTTGTTGCTGTTTTATCACTCGTGAATTTTTCACACTATCGTTTTGCTCGTTGGCTTTCACTAAAATCTGTGGGACTGCAAGTTTTCTTAAGTCTCCTGGATTCTTCTCTGTATTCTGGCCGATCCCGTCAATGTGATGTAATCTTCATGGTCTCGATCCCACCCCATCTCGATTTACAACAATTCTAATCCCTTTCCAATCCTTTTAGGAATATTCCAAGAACACAACTTATAATAAATATAATCGTCTCACGCATGTTCCTTAGATTTTTGTTTGTTTGTTGTTGTTTTTTTCATTGTTTTTTTTTTTTTTTTTTTTTTTTTAGCAAGGTTCAAATATTTAAGTATTTGTCTATATTTTCATTTTCTTTTGTCTTCACTTTGTCATCCGCTAGATCGACAAAATCCACTAGACGACAATTTTTTTTTCTTTTGTTAATTAGCACGTGGTCTGGTCTTCTGGTTGGAATGAGGTGATCCGTTTGTTTCTCAAAATCCCAGATAATGTATTGTTATTATTATCATTAATGAATTTATTATTGTTTTTCTTGTTACAGGTCTACCAGTATATGAGTTGCCTCCCCGAGGATAAGGTGCCATACATAAATAGTCCTGGAGAGAAGTATCGCATTCGCCAACTTCTACAGCAGTTACCTCCCCATGATAATCAGATCCGGTACTGCAACAGTCTGAGTGAAGAAGAAAAGCGCGAACTGCACATTTTCAGCTCGAGACGAAAACGCGAGGCTCTCGGTCGTGGCAGCGCCCGTCAGCTGCCCATCACAGACACCAATTCGACATGTCCGAACGTAAGTAATCATAACAATTAAAAACATTCTCTCTTTGAAATTAATATGATTTGTTTGAAATTAACCCTTTCACTGCAGGATTGGAACTATTGTCGAATTTCTAACGGTTTGCTGTATGCAACTTTAGTCGTATTTCATAGATAGAACATTATCTTTTATTATCAAGGCCTACCGACTGCGCAGATTCCTTTCACACACACACACACACACACACACACACACACTCTCTCTCTCTCTCTCTCTCTCTCTCTCTCTCTCTCTCTCTCTCTCTCTCTCTCTCTGACCATCCGTCCCTATCGGCTATCGCACTTGGTATCTTCTAGAGAAAACCTACTGTTCACTGAGAGATGTTGAATGTTAGTTTTTATACGACGGTACACACCAGGTAGTCCATGTATGGAAGTCCATACTGATGATTTTGTCTTTACTTCTCAAGTAATATCCAGTGTTGTAGCGTTGCGCCGCCACTTATGATACCCTTTAAACTATCAGCCTGACCCAGGGTAACCTCACTGTCTAAAAGAAATCAATGCTTCAGGTTGTTTTATAAGTACAAAATTTACTTCGGAATCCGTTTCTAGCAGTCAATCCAAAATAGAGATTGAGAGAAATAAGCTTGTGCCAGGAGGAGAGAGACGAAGGAGAGACGACTGCTCACCGGCTGTTTTGTGTGTGCGTGATTGTTTCGTATGACCGCTCTCTCTGCCTTCGTGTCTCCTTCTGTTTCCCCTTGAATCCGTCCTTATGTGTATATCCCTAAAATTTTATAATTTCGTAATCAAGATTCCTAAAGTGACACATAACTGCCAAGTCACAAATGTCAGCTGATTCTAAACAATTGTTTATCTTCGAATATTTTTCATTCAAAGTCACAAATGTCAGCTGCTTCTAAAGAAATGTTTATATTTGGATATTTTCCATTCCATTCTAACATTCCGAATTCCCAAACAAACGTTTATTACTGCGTGTCTTTTATTTTTTAGAATTTAACTCATAAACAAATGCCTGTTCTAGTTTTGAATTCTTTATTACAAATGAAATTTTGCAATTCAGTTTTGATTTCAAAGTCTAAGTAAAAGAATGAATTAATTATTAGAATAATTAATTAAAATCCTTAATTATTTTACAGCATGTCTCGCTCGTCTTTCTCGGATGATTTATAAGATGGGACCTAAGTTGCCGTACAACTGCGGTTTTATTGGGTACTACTTCCAGGATTTGCTCAAAACAGCACGAAGCATTCCTGCGTAGTTCTCATCTAGCTTTTTCTCCAATCGTTCCGTTACAATCTAAATGGTGCAACTATGCAGTAGTACTAACACGGCTGCAGCTTGGAAAATTTCATCAGTATTTTTCTCCAACTGCAAAATTTTGCAAAGTTTTTTTTTGGTTATCTTGACACCCAATTCGTCGATTCTTGCCATTTTTCCTCCAGGTTGTTATGAAGGGAACTAGTAGAAATAAACGATACCAGTCACTTCGTACTGAGCAGGTTCTCAAAGAAATAATACAAAACTTAGACACAGAAACCAATGAAATTTAGTGACTATAAAGTCAACTATCACTTTGGAGTCGCTTGTGGTATGATCGTTACCGTTGTAGTAAATGAACCGGGGTCACGAGTTCAGACCTTACCAAAATTGTGCGCATTTTTCATAACTCTAATATCCTCGAGAAAGGTGTGAATCCAACTCTTCTCACTTCAGCTCTGGATAGATAGTAGGGCTGAATGGGCTCTTTAACCTTGGTAAGGTAACCAGTCTAGGAGAAAGAAAATCTTATTTCAAAACTGTCAAACTCAACAAAAAAAATTGACATTGTGTCACATCCTGCTCGTGTGAAAAGGTTGGTAAATATATAAAGTCAACTTTAATCACGATGTCTTAAAACACTAACGGTACGTGTGCTGCTACACATAATATTGGTCGCTTATAAGCTACATTTGGCACCACTTACAACCATGCATTCATGAACGAGAGAGCCTCTGCTTAAAACCAGACAGTGTATCATAACCTGCCCATGACAAAGGAACAAAGTAAATACCATCGAGTTAATCGAACAAACAAAACTGGCCATAAATTACTTGAGACCCTAATAAAAACGAAAAAATCTTCCATAAAATTGGCAGTTTTATAGCGGTAGGAATCAGAGCAGATGGCGCACGGACGAAATAAGAACTTAGGCATAAAACCAGCAAGAAGAAAAGAAAAAGAAAGAAATAAAGAAGAAGAAGTTTGAAAGAATAAAGGAGAATTACGGAAACAATAAAAACATTAACAAATTCATCAAGAACCATCTGTTGATGTCTTTTCTGTCGTCAATGCAAAATCCTAGTTTGATTAGCGTCGGAAACCAATGACGTTATCTCAACGAAAATCAACTTGAAGCCGTTGAAGTCCCGATATAAATTATATTCCATTATTTATATGTCTTTAAAAAATAGCTTTTAATGTCAAATTCATTCCATTACGATTTCATTTAATATCATTTCCATATTATTTGCCAAGGTGTGTCGCCATTGAATAATGATTAGCAAACAATTACTTCTGTTTAGGGAGTTCAATCATCACTACCCGGCCTCATATCTTTTGTCTTGTGCCAGACTAAGTAAACTTCAGTTTGGTCTCTTCAGCAAGAAGTAACAGTTTGCGAGATAGTCGAGCAAGCCGACCAGACTTACTATTGGTTCAATCCTCATTGGATACTCAATATGGTTGCTTTGTATCATACTATTAGCACCTCGTCACGCCATAACGATTAGTGAGCTAGGCGAGCCAGCGACTAGTTTTACTTTTAATTTCATCCTTACTGGATGCTCAACAGTTATGGCCTTGTGCCAGACTATTGCGCAACACCGTAGAGTAACGGTTTGCAAGCTAGTCGAGCAAGCCGACCAGACTTACTATTGGTTCAATCCTCATTGGATACTCAATATGGTTGCTTTGTATCATACTATTAGCACCTCGTCACGCCATAACGATTAGTGAGCTAGGCGAGCCAGCGACTACTTTTACTTTTAATTTTATCCTTACTGGATGCTCAACTGTTACGGCCTTGTGCCAGACTATTGCGCAACACCGTAGAGTAACGGTTTGCAAGCTAGTGGGACACACTGAACAGACTTTTACTTTTAATTTCATCCTTACTGGATGCTCAACAGTTATGGCTTTGTGCCAGACTATTGCGCAACACCGTCGAGTAACAGTTTGCAAGCTCGTCGAGCAAACTGACCAGACTTTTACTATTGGTTGCATTCTTACTTGATTCTCGAACCTGGTAGACTATTGGTGCCTTGCCGTGAACTAGCTAACTAACCGAACAAACTTTTTCTACGGTGAAGCAAATTCAATCCTCAGAAGAAGTCCTAGATTTTGGGATTTGTGCCAGAATCATCATCATCATCATCATCATCATGTCGTGCCGCAAGCACGGATAATATAAGCGAAGCTTAATATAAACGTCTCGATGTAGAAAAATGTTTAGTGTATAGCAAACCTTAATATAAGTTCGATGAATTCGTCCCTTAATTATTGGTGATTTTAAAAGTAAAATTTAAATGAAACTGAATTTATAAAAAATCTCTAAGAAAATACAAATCTAAATTTGTAAACAACATAGAGTATCGCCCATAAATAAGTGGATCCTTAACAAATTTTTGAAAAGAGTTTATTTTTCCAAACCAAAAATATTAAGAATTTATTATTTTTAGTCGAACACTATAAATTTAAAACGGATATTATTATGTATTACAGTATCAACAATAACAATCTCGGTCTTTCTTGAAGAAATAAGTTCCTGTGCATTCCTATATTTATATCCTTTCTAACCTGATTTCTGTAGTAAAATCATTTACAATTCATTTCTCTAGTAAAATCATCTACAATTCATTTCTGTAGTAAAATCATCTACAATTCATTTCTGTAGTAAAATCCTTTACGATTTATTTATGTAATAAAATCATTTACAGTGCATCTAAATGATGAAATCAATTACAATATATCCCTATAGAGGAATTTTTAACATATAGAAGAAAGAATACAAACTGCATCGAATTTTGTCTTTCAAGTAAATAGTTAAAAAAAAAGAAAGAATTATATTTCTTGATCAATGTGTCAAACGCCAATGATTTATCATATTGTAAATAAATAAAGTGAATTATATAGTTTTTACTGCGGTTCACAATTGTCAATGACGATTATTTTTCCGGGATGGAGTTTAAAGGACAAAAAGGTTTTTTTATAACCGGTGTAATTAATTCGCCCTTTAAAATAACTTATTTTATATTCACTTGATAAAAAAGCAGACTTTGCATAGAGGGTTTTAGTAACCCATGAAAAGATAGAATATTTCAATAAAACCCTTCTTCTTCTAAAGCGTACAAATTTCTCGAGCACTATTTCGAGTGCTCACAGGTGTTGTAATACAAAGACATTGTGCGGATTCCTTTTGTTTTTATAACTTTTTTTTAATTAACTAGAGTCGGGGTTTATAAAGAAAATAATAAAAAAACTGATACAGAAAAAAAAATCTTTTTCCCTGTTGCCATCATAATTTTAGTAATTTACTTAGATCGAAACCAAAATAATTTAGCCTTGGTGAATTTGGAAATTTGAAGATTTGTAGAGGGGGATTTTTTTTTTTTTTTTTTTTGCGTTGGGTGAAAAGGAAAAAAAAAATCACAAAACCAGACACCCTAGTCCGCCGAGAACTGAGTACTGGATTGGAAGACAAGAGCTGTGTAAATGAATAATTTCGAACAATCCATATGTTAAAAAAGTGCTAGTGTCCTTGCAGATCGCTAGAATAAACCTGCGTATTTGATTGGTTGTTTGCAACAACCAATCAGGGGCGCGGATGAGCGGTATATAATCGTCCAAATAAATAAAAATCCAATCTAATTTTATTTCTCTTTTTTTCCTATATTGAACAAGAGGGTGTATCAGAGACTGATCATCTCTGATAGGGTCTGCTAGGTGAGGGGAGTATGATGTTGGAAGCCCCGAAACTCCCCAAGGAACCAAGCAAAACATCACTAACGACATCCTCCGGCGTTTATTAAAAGTATAGAAAAAATTATTATAATATATTTAGATATTAAAATTATTCTCAGTAGATCAGTACAGAAAAAAAATCATTTTCAGTGCAATTCTGAAGTAAAATCATTTCAAATGCACTTCTGTAGGAAAATACTTTCCAGTTCATCTTTATTGTAAAATCAATTAAAAATTAACGTTTTATTAAAAAAAAAAGATTGTTACTTGGTACTTATTTTTTGGGGATCATGTATATTAGAGGAAATAAGATTCCAAATGAATTTAGAAAAACTTCACAACTAAAATTTTTGTATGAGAAAAAGTGAGAAAATAAACTGTTGGTATATTCTTATTTCTGAGGATTTTTTCTGCATTTGTTATTATCATGGTCAACACTCAAAACGATAATTAATTGAACTGAGTTCTGTAATTCTTTTAAGTTTGGGGATGTCTTATATGACTCAGAAGTAACCCAAACATTCTGTCACAATTTTAATGCTTACGTCTTGTTTTCAGTGCTAAGGGAAAAGAGAGTAAATATATCGTCGCTAAATTATGTTTTGCCACTGAAGTTTTCTTACATTCTTTTCTTTTTTTTTTATAATTATCCAGTGTCAGAAGCCGATCGCCGGCGGAGCCATGGCCGTATTCGCATCGAGGGCTGGACCCGACACCAGTTGGCACCCCAGCTGCTTCGTGTGTTCCGTCTGTCACGAGTTACTGGTCGACCTGATATACTTCTATCAAGAGGAAACACTCTTTTGCGGCCGGCACCATGCTGAGCTACTAAAACCAAGATGTGCAGCCTGTGATGAGGTAAAGACAATATCTTGAAAAGAAAATTCTCTTTTGTTTATAATTAAATTCAGATTGATACTGTATGAAGCCAACTAGTGGTAGATGGAAGGAATAGGAATACTGGCTTACTCCAATCTTCCTAGGGTTGAAGGAATATTTCAACTATTGAAGATACTGGCCTTGGTCAATTCACATAGCCACAAGAAGAAAATACGCCACGATTCCAACTAAAATCCTGACCAAAAATGAATTCTTTGCTTTTTCCTTTTGGCATCTATATATGTCTTTCTTTCTTTCTTTCTTTCTTTCACTTAGTTTATTTATATCTAGCATGGTAGCTTCATATATCCACATCATGATCATTCTCATTTTATATCTATCTATCTATCTATCTATCCGAAACTCTAAAGATATACCAACCAATCGAACTACCTCAATTGTTATATTTTGACCTTCGGCCCGAGCAAAATGCCATTCAAGGTGATGCACCGGAAGGAAGTGACACATTCCAATGACAGTTATGTGAGGAAATCGCATGGGCGGAAATTGGCTGATGAAATGGGACGAGCTAAAAAAATTCCCATGGTACACTCATAGACTGATGCACAGGAAGAGAGTGACCTTTGAACTGCATGACAGTTATTTCCGCTTGATGACGATTAAACATTTGATTTCAAAGATCGAGTGGGCGTCGAACGATTATATAATTCAGTTGAGTGGAGTTGGAGTTCCAGGCCAGTGGGAGACGAGATGTAGTAGGGAAAGCCACACCCGGCCGAGGGGGCCCTCGGGAACCTTGATAGAGTTTGGGGACCTGAGAAGTTGCTGATAAGATGCAGCAGATCACCCAGCAGAGTAAGCCCCAAGGCCTCCGGTTGAGCAGCCCTAGAGAACAAGAAAGACACAACGTGACGGTCATAACAGTGGGGTCAAAATACTACAGTTTATGTTCGGTCTCCAGCTCCCTCTCAAAATAAAACCCCACACAACCTTTTCGAACACTTGCAATAAAGTGAGAGGTAATATTTTGTTAAAGAAGACTTCCTGCATCGTTTATCCTGCGTCTGTATTTATTATTGTGTCGTTATGATGCTGTAGATGAGCCTATAACACAATCTATCGTATCGATCTCGAGTTGTTTATATCTGTCTGTCTGTATGCATTATTTGGAGATCGGTAAGTATTGATAAATACATATATGCATGTATATGTAGGTATGTGTCCGTGTGTGTCTTTCTGCGCACCTGCGTTCTTGTTTATTTATGTATTTATCTCACATGCGTAGTTAGTTGTGTCCACCTGTTCCTATCTATATATAGATCAATATATCCATCTATCTACCTCCAACTCTCTATCTCATCAGTACTCTACGCGCGCGCGCGTGTGTGTAGGAAAATGAGAGGGTATACAAAGAGTAGCGAATGAATGTGTATGTATGTCTCTTTGAGTCACATGATCTTTCAATCAATCATTTGTTGGTAATTGAAATGTACCAAGTCAGAAAATTTGGGAAGTGAGATTTACTTGAATGGAATGGTCGGTAAATAAACTTAGTCTATCTGGCGCATCGAATGGAAGAAAAAGGTGCAATGAAACGGTAAGAATCGAAAATGGCAAAGTTGGCAGAACACTACATCCTCCAAGAAAAATGGAGAATGGATACCATAAAAGGAAAGGAGTCGTTTAACTGGAGATCGTCTGTCTATGTAGCTGTTGGGTGAAGCAGCTCTCACTGGATTGAACGCTTCACTTTGTACAATCCAAGAAACCAGAATGAAGGCAATATCCTCTTAGATGTTAATATGTCTTGTGTTAGTCTTCTTCAAGCAGTTGTTTTATATGCAATTGTTTGCGAAGTGATCATGTAATATTGCGCTCATTGTTAAGAGACTTTATAGATTCCGTGCGAAACTTATCACCATGAGTGATGTCTATTTGTTTATCAATCTACCTATTTGCTTTCACTGCGAGTATTTTTCATACTTTTATTGAAATCAATATACCCTTTTATTTAGATGCCGACAGTGGTCTTGAACCCACACTTCTCACAAATTATTACGCGCGAAAAACAGGTTTCAGCTGAGTGTTCAGTGTCTAAAAAAAGAATGATGGGAATAAATCTAAAATTATTTTACTGTAGATATAACCTTCATATTTCATTAAACTGCAGATATATATATAAATTTTTTGATGATTCTATTGTCTTATGCCAGACTAAGATAAAATTGGTTCGCGGAATGTTCTGTTTAGGTATCTCACGTAGATTGACTGATTGATTGTTTGATTTTTATTGGTGATAATTATTTATATTGGATAGAAATACCTGAAACCATACAACTGTGTGCAAATTATTTGTATTTGAGAATAATACTCGATACAACTGAACAAAGAAATTATTATAGACAAAATAAATGATCAATTCAAAAACCTTATGCAGTTAAACCCTGAAAATATTGTTATGGTTAGGATAAGATATTTACAGATTAAAATTTGGCTTTGAATAATCCATGAGGAATTGATACGATGTCAAATAAACCAAACTAAACCAAACCATATATAGTTATAATTACAATCAAACACTTATGAATAAATCCAATCTCGGTATTAGATAACCCATAAAGAGTTGATATGCCATCACACAAATGAATTAAACAAATTACAAACCAGTGTTTTTTTCTTTTTCTTTGCACAAGACAAATAAGCGACGTGGGAGCTGTAGAATTTTTTTAAAATGCCATTGAAAATTCAATATATACTTTGGATTAGAAACAAAGTTTTATAACTGAATCATATTTTGGTATTAGATAACCCACAATGAGTTGATATGCCGTTAAACAAATAAACCAAATCAATCCTAATGAATAAAATACTAATCGTTTTTCTCTGTTTTTCTTTGTATTTTTCAGATAATCTTTGCTGACGAATGTACGGAAGCTGAAGGCCGAAGTTGGCACATGAAACACTTCTGTTGCTTTGAGTGTGACTTTCAATTAGGTGGAACACGCTATTTTATGCGTGAGGGTCGACCTTACTGCTGCGACTGCTTTGACCGCATGTACACACGGTACTGTGATACCTGCGGGGACAGTATCAGCACAGACGAGGATCAGATCATGTATGAGGGTCAACACTGGCACGCCTTGCCTCAGTGTTTCAAGTGTCACACATGCCAAAAATCGTTGCTCGGTCAACGTTATCTGCCCAAGCACGGGGTTATATACTGCTCGGCGTCGTGTAGTCGTGCGGGGTCCATGCAGACCCAGACGCCCAGGAGACCGGAGGATTATTTCCATGATTTAAATCTGCAGAGTTACGCTCTGCCCCATTCTCCACCACCAGCACCACCGAATTTCCCTCCGCCGCCTCCGCCAACGTCACACGCCCAGGATAACAACGGTCAACAAGAAACGCCACAACTGACCAGCGACTTTCAACAGCAATGCACCTTGGATAGCTGTGTCTCTTCCGACCGCGATCAGGGCTACGCGACCAGCAGTAACAGCGAGGTGTACGCCCCGCTTGGATTTCATTGCGTGCGACCTGTCACCCCGCACAGAGACGACTCAGATCTTTATAACTATGACTTTACTCGAAACGGACTTGTTGACCCGGCCCCTGCTAGCAGCGGGGGAGGGGGTGGTAGCAGCAGTGGCGGCAGTAGCGGTGGAGGAGGCGGAGAGCTGAGGCGTAAGCACAGACTATCTCAGTTCTCCATGCCAGACCTTACCAAAGACATGCCTGGATCACCCGAATCGGAGCGTATGGCGGCCTTCCAAAACTGGAAGCGCCACTATCACGGTTCGGAGCGAAGCCTAGATAACCCCACTCTACTGCCCCACCACCACCACCACCATCACCACCATAACCACAACCATAACAATTATCACCAACTACAGGAATACGACGACTGCAGTGGTATCGGCGGCGGCGACGGCGGCGGTAGTGTCAGCGAGAGCGAGAGAGCTAATGATGAAGGTAACATCTACCAAGAGATCCTGTCCAACCATAGCCCCCACCAGCCGCACAGCCCGCATCTACCGTTCCCTCATGGTGGAACGTCGACCGAGTGCTCTCCAAAGACACACCCAGAGTTGATGCTGGTCCAACAGCAGCATCATCAGCGAAGCCAGCGTTCGATGACGCCAACGAGAGATTATTCGTCAATCCCCTTACCGGACGATCAGAAGATGAACCCGATAAGCCGGCCTGCCGAACCTCGACCGCTTTACGAGATGCGACAACGCGGTCTCCCACAGATCCACCAGTTGCCGCAGCTGCAACAACAGCACCAACACCATCCCCAACACCATTCACAGCAGCAACCAGTGGCACAGGGATGCCCGCGCAGTCATAGTTTCGATAGCCGACCGATGGTTGTGCATTTCAGCGACCCACCTCACCAAGGGGCACCGCCTTTGCCGCCGCCGCCGCCTCCAGGTAATTATGCAAATAAAAGAAGCCCATCAGACCCGGCTATTCACGGTCGCCGTCAGGACGGTAACGGAGACCCTCAAGATCGAAACCAACCGGACGATGGAGATAATGATAGATGTAGCACATGTTCAAGTTCAAGTGACTCAGACGACTATTATTATTATTTTGACTGCCCACGCCGCTATGGAACCCGTATTTCGTATGTAGACGATCTTGGGACGTCTGGCTGCCGAGTCGGGCGAGGAGGACGAGTTGAAAGCCGGAGTATGAGCGGACGAAATCACAGGGGCCGAAGTAAACATTGCACCATTTCCTAAATTCTTATAGCCTGTTAGCCCAAGACGAAACTGTATATATATATATATATATATATATATATATACTCTTTTCCACACCTCCTCGATAATTTTTCTCTTTATTTAAAACAAAAAGACAAAAAATATGATGGCGGATCAGTTATTCTTTAAAACAGTTAAACTGTTAAAGAAAGCTCAATAAATGAAAATAAGATTACAAGGCAGACAACTCTGGAGGAACAATTACCAAAAATCCCTTCTTTTTTTTTTTTTTCTTTTTTTTCTTTCTGAATACAGAAAACGGGACAAAGATATTTAAAAGTTTTTTAATATTGGGATAAAAAGAAAACGCTTTTAATGCTCGGATTTCACTATAAAATATCAAACGAAAATCCCAAAACTATCCAACAGCAATGAACAATAAGACTGAATAAAATGTCTGGAGGAAAAAGAACAAAAAATAAAAATTGAAAAAAATCAAATATATGGAAGGCAAGAATGAAATAGAACGAAAACTTTACAAAAATACTGACGAAAGAAGGAGAAAAAGATGTCGGACAGTTATCTATTTGTTATATTTTTTCTCGATTAGTTTCTTATTAATTATTTCAATCTATTTTTTTCTCCTTGCGCGGCTTGAAAACTCCCGTGTGGGTGGCCTTAATATATCTACCAAAAATTATTTTAAGACAAAAAACGAACACTGACAAAACAAATATTGTCTGTAAGAACATCAATTGAAAAGAAAATTAAAATTATAGGAACATAATATGGCTAAAATATAGAATACTCCCTATTTAAAAAAAAATAATGTTATGAAAATTATATGAATAATGATAATAATAATAATAATAATAATGATAATTATAATATTGTTTAATAATATGTGTAATATTATATGTAAGGTAATATGATAATACATAATGATGCAATTATCATATTTATCAAATGTTATATCTTATAATTATACTATATATTAAATATAATATATGTGATTTTATATCATATGTACGTATATATATATATATATATATATATATATATATATATATATATAAGGTGTTTTAAAAAAGAAACGCAACCGTATTTTTAACAACTTTTATTTACCACTTTAACTACCAGGGGCAAAAGTTCGAATCTCATTGGGTGTCCCATTCATCAGGCCTTGAGCCACATCTAAGCCAAAAAACTTAGTGAATTACTACCACGGTGCATGTGTTTCAAATGCATCTCAACAACCAGTCATGCTGGCCGAAAAACATAATCTCCATTCTCTGCATGCAGGAACATTAGAAACAACATAATACTTTAAATCATAAACAATCAAATGGTAATTTCATTGATGACTAATACAGAAGACCTCATCTTCGCAATAGGTTTTTCAACAAGAGTGAAAGCGAATATATTTGAAATACGAGGGTAATCAATTCTAAATCCACCAATTACAATAAATAAATAAATAAATAAATAAATAAAATAAAATAGTATAAAAAACAAAACATGATAGTTATTTTAACTTTACAATAAACGTTATAAAAAATTTCCCTTAATGTAGATGCAGGCCTGTATCCATCTTCATCCTTTTTCTACCACACTTATATTCCCAGTATTATAAAATCCATCAATCAATCGCAACACAGTCGACTTTTTAGGAAATGTCAACCGGGTAAAATTCACATTGAATTCGACTCTCAAATGTTTTGAAAACTTATACGCGAAATACGTTGGAAAGCGACAACACTGATATAACACAAAGTAATGGATGCTCGAATGAGGTTAGCGCAAAATGCAATAATTTAAACTGCTAAATAATGTTGTCTCTGAGTATTATTGCCTTGTGACTTATATTGTAGCATAATTCTTATGTACGCGTAAATTCTACTCTGCTACCCTTTGGATTGCGTCCTTTATGAAACACCTTGCATATATATATATATATATATATATATATATATATATATATATATATAATGTTTAATAATATAATGATATTGGTTGGTGAGTGCGAGTAAAGAATAAAGAACGGATGATGGCAGTGTGTGAGAATGTGTGTGTGAAAGACAGACAGACTGAGGCTGACAGACAGACAAACAGACAGACAGACAGACAGAGAGAAAGGTACATCTGGTCACGAATTTTTTAATTGTAAAAATCACTTGTTTCATGAATAGAAAATAATCTTCACCACTGAAATTTTAACAATTTTTCACTTTTGTTTTTTTTTTAAATTCAACTAATAAATAAATAAATGAATAAATAAAACACCTTAAAAAAATTTAAGTAAGCCTTAAAAAAAAAAAAAAAAAACAATGTACTATAAATAAAAAATTTATTTTTGCCAAATTTCCATCGGACTGAACATTAAAACATAACAAAAAACAAAAACAAAAACAAAAAAAAAAGATCGAAAAAAAGAAAAAAATTAAAAAAAGGAAACAATAAAAAGAACACAAAAATGAAAAAAAAAATCCCAAAACTTTTCTCTTTTCTTACAATTTGAAATCGAAGCCTGACCCCTAAAAAAATGAAAAGCCCCACCCAAATCCCAAAAGACATAATTAGAAAAATATGGCGGAAATTACTCAAACGATGACGAGAATAAATTCAATAACGACAAAAATATTTTTAAAATAATAAAACAGCAAAGACAATAATAATAATAATAATAATAATAATAATAATAATAATAATAATAATTTCTAAAACAATGGTCATTTTTATTGAAAAAAGCAGTGGGAGAAAGTGGCGTCACTTTGATGTGAGAGAGAGAAAAAAATCAAAAATGAATCCTTGAATGAATAAACGAACGAACGAAAAAATACGGATGGTTGGTCCAATGAATAAAATTATGTTCATGATAAATTATAACGAACAGTTACCAATAGCAACAATTTGGCGAGCGAACATCAATTATGAATTTAATTATATGAACAAGAGACTTGCTTTTACTTTGAAGAAAAGCCGGACCAAATTTGAGCCGAAGTCAGAAAAATATTAAATAAATAAAAACGAAATGGACTTTTAAAGACGCAATTAAAAATTGTGAAGAATTAACATCAATGTAACAGGAAAATTGTGATCGTAAAAGCTAGATGAAATATAGGGAGTAATTAAGAGATTAAAAAGTTAAAAAAAACAAGAAAAACTGAAAAACAAAAGCTTAAAAAAGCATAAAACAACGAAAGCAGCAATATATATATATATATATATATATATATATATATATATATGTGTGTGTGTGTGTGTGTGTGTGTGGTGTGTGTGTGTATGTGTGTATGTGTTCTATTAACTAATTACCTGTGTAGGCAGCCTGACGGTTCAAATGTTTAACTTACATATGTTAAGCTTACATATGTCAAGATCAACAAGCAGGAGTATTTGGTGTTGCCTGGAAAAATCACTTTAAATATGACAACACAGTTATTTATTTATTTCGTTATATTTCTTCCAACAGATCCCAATAGATTAATTATTTACAGATAAAAAAAAATAGCTGTCTTTGAAAACTGAAATCTCTTGCCGAAATCAAAATAAATTTTGCAGTCACTTAGTATGAAAGGACGTCAAGCTACACAATATGTTTCTTCCGTTGGATGATAGAGTTGCTTATGGAGCTAATGCTAGAAACCGGTATATAGCTGGCCATGGAAAAAGCAGAGGCAAGCGGTATGTGGAGGAAAACACAGAAAACCTAGGCAAAACTAATTTTATTCGTAAGAAGAATGAAAGGAAAAAAAATTGTTATACCAGAATTATTCGTTTTCAAAATTAGAAACGGATATTCTAGTTTGAAATCTGTTGACCTCCAATATAAGCTTACACAACCTATGTTATTATCAGAAGTCTTGTGGGTCTTCATGCCAAAAATTATATGAAGAGGTATTGTCGTTTTCGCATGGAAATGCCAGACACACAAAATAGAGTTATCTATCTATCTATCTATCTATCTATCTATATATATATATATATATATATATATATATATATACGTATATATATATATATATATATATATATATATATATATATATATATAAACATGTATGTATAAATACAAGCAAATATATGTATATGTATATGTATAAGGAAAACAATACAGTGATAAAAACTTAAAGAATCCAAGCAAAAATATTGTCTCTAAAAATAGACAAAGAGAAAATCAATGACATTGAGAAGGAAATTCAACATTAAAACCAACTGCAAAAATGTATGCAAAGAAATATTGCAATAAAGGATGAGAAAACGGCCAAGTTATGCAAAAGAAATTCGTGCAAAGAAAGGTCAAGAAAAGTAGCAATTCTATAACATCGTAATCACCAAATATTCGCGAGTTTTGTTAAAAAAAAGGAAGGGCAAAAACAAAGAGTTTAATGACGATTAATATGTACAGAAATACGCGCACAAACCAGCAAAGAAGTAAAAAGAGAGATAAAAAAAAAACTGAAATAGATCAAAATTCAAAGAAAAGTTGCAAAATCACATCGGCACCAAAGATGAATAAATCAAATCAATCAATAAATAAAAAGCAAATAAACTCACCGACTGAGAAAGAAATATTCGTCTGAAAATATTTTCAACTCTTTTTATGATGCTAAGAAAACCAAACTAAAAAACGATATTATTACTTTTATTTTTAATTCAAGGAACATTTTAAAGAAATTTACCATTAAATAAACTTTTTTTTTTTAAACTGAAACGTAAAGATGAAATATCCAAGCAAACATTGAAATCAAAAAAATCCTGACTCGTAAAATAGCGAGCAATAAAATAACTATTAATTGGAAAGAAATGATCGAAGAGAAGACATTAAGAATGATAAAAAAAATAAACAAAGCCAAAACATTAAAAGATAAGCCACAAAAGAAAACCAAAAAGGAGGGAAAGAATTCAAATAAAAAAACAATTGTGAATCTAATAGACCGAAGGCAAAAAACAAAAACAAAAAATGCTACTCTTTAAAAACTATTCTAGCCTGCTATTATATTTCCTGATTACAGTTCCATATAATTGATATAATCACCTTGCCGTGCAGTAATATTTAGCAATCTACCCTTTATTATTACAATAATGATATCAATCTGCTCTGAACACCTTAGTATTGTCGTTTTGTGTCAAAGCAAGCTCACTGGGCACCACACTTGGTGCAACAACTGCTGCGGTTTTATGCTCCACTAAAATGAAATTTAGTAAATATTACAATTTCCTGTTGTACGGTGATAGTTAACAAGCAATCTTTTCGAAAGATGGGCAGTGAGTTGGTTCATCATCTCGTGATCTCCAACTACAGCCTTGTACCAAAATAAACCAACTTTAATAAATGCTGTAGTGGGATGGGCATTGAACTTATTTTGGAAAGGATTAGTACAGTAATGAGTTCTGCCGCACTAGTACCCCGCAAGTGAAGCCTTGTGCCAAACCATGCTAAGTTTTAAGATAACTGTGGGCTTGCTACAGAGTGATTTCTATCAAGCTTGGTTCAAAGAAAATCACTACAAGAATGAGTCCTGTCTTCATTTGGTGCTCCACAGTTTTAGCCTTGTGCCAGAAACCAAAGTCGGTAAAGTGATTTATAAGCAAGCTCCTTTCGCAGACCACTGGCCTGTGTAATGATATTGATCCTCACTGGGTGCACTATTACTCTAATCTTGAGCCAGACCAAGTTTGGTTGGCAAGTTTCAATTGTTTAAATGGGCCAATCAACCCCCCCTCTCCGTGATGTGTCGTGGTGTGACTCTAAAAAAAGAGGAATTCAAGATGGCTGCTGGCTACCCCAAAAAAGAACAATTTGTTCTGACTGCTTCTCTTTCAGTGACCAACCATATTTCAAGCTCTAAAATATTATTTCATTTTTCATTCTTTTGTAGTTGCTTTTTATATTGCATTATTATTATTATTATTATTATTATTATTATTAAAATCCATTTTGATAATAATGATGGTGATGACTATATCTACGATTATTATTATTATTATTATTATTATTATTATTATTATTATTATTATTATTATTATTATTATTATTATTTCAAAGTGTGTTTCGCACTTTTATACAGGAATAATCCTTCTTGAAACCTTCATTACTGTAATTGCTGTTTTTATTATTAAAATCGTTATTATCATCGTCATCATTATTATGATGTTTATACGATTATTATATTTATTTTTTATTGTATTATTATTATTATTATTATTATTATTATTATTATTATTATTTTCCTCCACTGATTGTTGAGAATGTATATCTCCGAAAGAAATGTAATTGAAATAAAGAATTAAAAAAAAAATCCATGCCCTTTTCTTTTTTCAATTTTATTTCATTCTATCATTTTAGTTTCAGCACCTGCCATGAATCATTGCTTATCAAGCAGGTCACGCAGTCTAATCTACTAGTGTAAAGAATTTGATCTTCAAATGTGACTCAGTATCGTAATCTTGTGCCAGACCCACCTAGAATTATACAGACAGCTACTATAGTTATGCAGTTTGCATCGGAGACCAGTTAGTCGACAGAGTGAATCCGATCCTAACCGATATCTTCATATCGTAGCATTGTTCTAGACAAAGCTAAAATTAGTAAATATGCCGGCGTCTGCTTTAGCTATCCCGTTTATTTTGTTGACCATTTCCAAAGTCTTCTCACGCATTCTTTGCCTTGTGTTAGACTAAAGCTAGGATTAAAAATAATGACTGAAATATTTGCTGTATTTTTTCAGCTGGTTCTGTAGTCATTTCATTTGTAGGGTAAGTTCGTTCTTTCATGTCGCTTTGTTAATATGTTGTATCGTGGTAAGGAAAAGATACACAGGGAAATAAAGTTAATTGTTTATTAACTCAAGTGGGACAGTCCGATGAGTATTATTGTTGGTGTTACGTCCGAAGTTGGTCTTACTACTGACCGTCGTCCTTTCAGAGCTATCTCTCTACTTCTCTTTCTGCTTCTGCTTCCCCTCTTATACTTCCGCGATACCGGAAGTCACGTGGTACGAGCCACTATACAAGAATATCATAGCCTTGTTTCAAACTAGGGTAACCATATTTACCAACCTCTCCGCTCGGTCAGGATAAGATACAAGGTCAACTTTTAAGTGAAGTTTAACAGGTTTGAAATCAGAGTTTTCCTTCTCCTAGACTAGTTGCCACACCAAGGCTGAAGAACACAGTCTGCCCAACTATTTACCCATAGCTGGAGGGAGAATAATTGGATTCATCCCAAGGGTATTAGTGCTATGTGAAATGCAATCAGTCTCGTCCAGGATTTGAACTCGTGTCGCCGTGTCCATTTCCTACCACGGGCACCTCCTTCCAAACTAAGGTAACGTTAGTAAATAACTTTGGGTGCCTATCGCAGGTACCTAATTTGTTTTATAGACCAATTCACTAATCGTTTTCCAAAACTTGATTCTATGTCCTTGAGTTAGAATGAGCTAAGGCACATAAATAAGTACCGAAGACCAATTTCTTAGTAAATTTCCCACTCGTGATCTCGCTATTATGACCTCGTATCAGACTAAGCTGAGCTGGGGAAAAATAGCAAAAAACCACAGACATACGTACAAAATTTAAAAGTAGTGCAAAAAGTAAAGAAAAAAAAGGAGCACACAAAGAAAAATGAACGATTTTTTAAAAGGTGTTTATATACCGCAAATTATTTACGTATACGAGCGATTATTTCCCATGAGAATGCCACAAAACGTCGAAAGAAAAGTTATCACGATTCTCGAGACCCTATAGAAATTTATACAATCAAGGTAGCCGTTAATTTTCATATACTCACTCCCCTCGTGAAATGATGACGTGTAACTTCTTATTTATCAGCACATGGCATTATTATTTACTCGATGCGATTCACACCAGTGGTAAAACTGGTGGCCTTCACTCCAGTCTGAATGACATCAAATTTTCCAGGTCTCTTTTTTTTTTTTTTTTTTTAGTTCTCGCTAATTTCAAGTGTTGAAATCTGGATGATCTCAAACTTTACTTAGCATTTACATTTCTGGTCTCTTTTCATGGTTATTTGTTTGTTCCAATGACGCCGACTATTACTAATATCACTGTGATTTTTATGTTACTCAGTTATTCAATTGTCTGGCAAGATCGTTGTATATATATATATATATATATATATATATATATAAATTGGGTTTCCTTTAAATTCACTCGGTGATCTGGTGGGTTTGGTTTGTTTTGGTTTCTTTGTTTTATAGCATATCAACCTTTGTGGGTTATTTAATGCCAGAGATATTATTGTAAAAGAATAACAGTAATATTATTTATCCCAGAGTTGGGTGGGGATAAGAGGGTCCATTCTTCTTCCAAGGGTATTAGTTCAAAAGTGAACATAAGACTACGACCGGAATTCGAACTCACTTACTTGGAGGCCATAGTTGAGCACTTTAGCCTGTGAGGCCAGGGGTCGCCTCCTACATTTTTTTGAAAATCTTAACAAGGTCCGGTTTTCCCACCGGATTTGAGGATCCTCTTCTTTGCTATAGAATTTTATACATCTAATTTTGTTCGAGAGCTTTTGTGTTTGTATATACCATCTGTCAGTATATATATATATATATATATATATATATATATATATATATATATATATATATACACACACACAGACACACACATACATATATATATATATATATATACAAAGCAAAGTCTTACCTTTCTCTTAGTAAATTATAATAATACTCCTTAAGAGTTTTTACCTCCAATATTAGCTAATGGTCTTTCATTGGTGTTTGAGTGACAGCAAGTCTCCCCAAGTCTCCAGGACTCTTCTCAGTATTCTGACCGATCTTAATAATACTGTAGTCTAGTTAGTCTCCTCTAGTCTTCTGATTTCTAAGTCTTCCAGTCCCTATACCAAGCCTTTGGGAATTGTTCCGTGCGCACCAATTACAATTGGTATCACTGTCACTTTTATGTTCCACAGTTTTTTGGGTTTTTTTTTCAGTTCTCTTAGCTCTTGTTAATTATCTTTTTTCACTTTTATTTTACTCTGTGGTTGGCTGGTACGGCAAAGTCCAAAATTGGGCAGGTTCTCTTTTTATTATTGTTACTCTTTGTGAGTTTTTCACACCAGCTTTAGCTGATGGTTTCTCACTAGAGTTTGAGTGGCATTAAGTCACCTCAAGTCACCAGGACTCTTCTCAGTATTCTGGCCGATCTCAATAATGCTGTAGTTTGGATGGTCTCCACACCCTCTTCATTATTATTATTATTATTATTATTATTTACTCCTTTAGAGTTTTTCACATCAGAGTTAGCTGATGGTTTTTCACTGGAGTTTGAGTGACAGCAAGTCTCCTCAAGTCTTCTGGACTCGTCTCAGGTTTCTGGCCGTTCTCACCAATGCTGTCGTTTGGATGGTCTCTACCCGTTCGCCAACTTCCAAGTCGGCCAGGCCTTTTAATAATCCTTTAGTTATTAACTCTCTGGCAATATACAATTATTTGAGTATCTTTTCACTTTCATTTACCCTCTGCGGTCTGCAAGAAAGTCAAAATCCATTAAGTAACAAGTTTTTTTTTTCTTATTCATTAGAGAAGATCTTGTGTTCTCGCCGAGATTTGGTGGTCTATTTGTATGCAAACGTCCTAGATTATTATTATTATTATTATTATTCCTAACGAGTTTTTCTCACTACCGTCAGCTGGTGGACGTTCCCTGAAATCTGAGTCACAGCAAGTTTCCTTAGGTCTTCAGGACTCTTATTATTATTGTAATAATAATTTTGCACCTTGCGAGTTTTTTTTTTTGTTTTTTTTTTTTGCGTCTGTGTTTGCTGGTGGAGTTTCACTGCAAATCTCTTCATCTCTCAATGACTCTTCTCAGTATTCTGGCCGATCTCCACAATGTTGAAGTTTAAATAGTCTCGATTCTTCCTCCGACTTTCAACTGTTCAAATCACTTTTTCAATCATTTGGTGACCATTTCAAGCGCGCCAAATATAATTGGTATCACCATCACATTCACATTTTCCAGTATTTTTAGTTCTCGAGCAAGGTCTCTTTTCGCGTTTTTTTTTATTTTTTTATTTTTTATTTTCCCATTGTGGTCCGCAGGGACGGCAAAGTCCACAATTCAACCGGTTTCCTTTTTCTTATTTTTTTTTATTACTATAACTAGTCTGATATTCTGGTTGGAAGTTGGTGATCTGCTTATATCTCAAAATCACAGAGGATTTTGTGCGTCTTATTCACCAGGACTAATCATGGTTTGTGCATAAATCATTTGGCAGAATGGTCAAATTTCTGTTCCTTGCACAATTCCCAGTAGATCATCTTCTCCACCCAGTTGTGTCTAGTCTTATACTCCTTTTGCGCTAATTAGTAGTATTCGCCTATTATGTGATTAATAGTTTCGGCTCGATTACCACGTAAACGTATTTTGTTGCGTCCTATCTATTTTTGCGTCATTATTATAATTATTATTACGAATCAAGTAGTTGTTTTCACTGGAGTGGGAGAGGCATAAAATATTCTCAACCCTTTAGAATTTTTAAAAGTTTCCAAACCGATTTTAGGAGTTCTGTGATCTGGATGGTCGTGAATCTTCTTCCAACTTCCAGTTTCCTCAATCACTTTTCCAAGTGTTCTAACTACAACTGGTATCACATTTATTTTCATTTTCCATTCCCTTTTCAGCTCTCAGGCAAGGTTCAGGTATTTTTCCGGTTTTTAATTTTTATTTTCACACTGTGGTCGGCAGTAATCTTCGAGATAACAAGTTCTTTTCTTCTTATTAATTGAAGATGGATCTAGCCAGAATCGGATGATTTGTTTGCATCCCAAAGTGACAGAGAATTTTATGCGTCTTATTTTCTTGGACAGATTCTGGTTTACCATTTGTCAGGATAATAAAATTTTAGTGTCTTGCACAATTCCCAGTGGAAAGACCTTATCCTACCTGTCATGTTTGCTCTAGCCTATCTTTTGAGTTAGTTTGCCACATTCAATTATCCTGTGATTTACAATTGCATACTTCTCACCCCATAACCTACACATGCTATTAACTTGCATGTGGTCAATTTTTACTTTGATATGATTCGCCTTTATAACATTATTTGTGCTGCTATTAATAGAAATTTAATTTTGTTTATTATTTATATAATTTGTTTATTCTTTATCTTATCCAAGTCAACACATGTAACGTTCCATTGGTATCCTTATAGTCGTTCTTCCAATTTTTATTTTTAAGATTTTACTATTGTTGTTTTCCAGTTGTTATTACTGTTGTTAGTCGCTATAATTAACCTCTTTGCTTTTGTTTATTCATTTTTCGAGTTCCTTGTTGAATCCACACAATATTCAATGCTTGCGAGTTGTCTTCACCCTCCTTTTCTTGTCACATGGAATCTGTCTCTGTCATCTCTTAAGGATCAAGTTTTGTCATCAATTCCCTTGTTTTATGGTTCATATTTCTGAGTTCTTCTGGTCTATTTTAAAAAGGGTCCAGAGTATCTTACAAAGGAGACTGACTAGGTAGTTATTCCTATGATTAGATTTCTCCTGCAGAAGAAATTTTCTCCTGCAAGAAGATTTTGTTTTTCTGAGATGCTTCTTTCTTATTTTTCCTTTCATCATTGTTCTTTTTACGATATCTGCTTCTTCTGATATTGTACAGTCGCATAAATATACATATACAAATATATGCAGAAACATAATCAAACATAATATACGAAGTTCAATGAACGAACACACTTCTTTATAAAAATATAATCTCTCACACTTTATTCTCAAAAGGGTTGATGTTGGTTGTGTGTGAGAGATGAGCTGGAAACGGGGACAGACTGCTATATTGACCCAGCAGTACTTCGTTCTTTTCGTGGCTAGGTTGCTCAACCGTGGGTCACTGAGGGCTCAAAGCCCTCTGTCTGCCGCTGGCTCTCAATTCGGCATCTTGTCCCCAACTGACTCAAGCCGTCTGTGCCCTGGTTATATTATTGTTTAACGACCACCTGCTTCCGCTGTTCTTCCGTTTATTTACATAGGTACATCTCTTGGTTGACGGCTCGGTCGAGGGTCAATATGTTACACTAATATTTCCAGGTATTTGTAGCTTTCTTTCCTTAAAGTGTTCGGATGATTTTATGATTGGAGACTTCTATTGCTTCAGTTGTTTCTCTTTTGCTTTTTTCATTTTAAACTGGGCACATTTTTCAATACCGAATTCTATTTCTATATTTGGCCTAAACATTCCTGTAATTTGTAACAGGGATTGTAATTCTTTCTCATTCTTTGGAAAAAATACTACTGTCAACCGTGTACAAGGAGTGGTTTATTTTTTTTCTTGCAACTTTGTAAATCTGTAGTCTCCTTTGCATTTTTAATATACCGATCAGTGACATCATTACTTTTACAAATTGTAATGACGATAATGAGTCTCCATTTAAGACCCATCTTTGGATTTTTACCTCTGCTAGGGTAGGAATTCCAGATGCTAATTTTACTGTTAAACTTGGGTAACCTAAGGATGTTTATCATTATTATCATTATTATTGCAAGAGTTGATTGATGAGTTTCTTAACAGTGGAGTATCGCTAATTGTAGAGATAGAAACGTGTTCTTATCATTCTTGATCAGATTCGATCAAAGTGATAGAAAATATCAACTTTTACTGATATCTGGAAGGTTTGTCAAACAATTAAGATTATTTGGATCAACATCCTAACTAGCTTCTGAAATATCAGTAGAAAAAAAGCAGATTTTGTATTCTTTTTTAAATATGTAGGAGCAGTACTCCCTAAAGGCACTGTTCAAAATGGCTATTAAAAGTATAGGTCATAAAACTTTGATTAAATCTGGAACAAAATTTAACGATCACCGATATATATCTATGTAAATCTATTTTCAAGTATGACCATTTAAAATTAATTATTACTATTATAAATGATTCCGATATATTATGAACAATCTCTATACTTGTAGCGTTTCAAATACATATTAAATATATATATTAAATATATCATATATATATATATATAGTTCTATACTAATATCGTTTCAAACTACAAACGATTATTATCCTTAGGAATTTATTAAACTGTTGTATTTAATCTATAGATGTGACCTTAATAGGTACTACCACTCCAGTGTGGACCTGAGAGTAATGAATACCCAGGACACTCAGTCGGCATATACTGATGGAAAACACTTTATCAGCAAAAGCCTGGTTCCGTAATATAAAACGAAAACTGTTATATAACCGATGAACGTTAATGGGTATGTTCCGTTCCTTTTACTGACTAAGTAGTCACCACTTGCAGTGGGTACCTTCTTCACGCCGCTGGCAAGTATTGAATTTCCTTAATGTTATAAAGATTTCCTTTTCATTTCCAACCTCTGTTTTTGCTATTTCTCATTCAGTGACCTTTTTGTTAGGTGACAACAAAAAGAAAATTGCACATTTTTACCATTAGAAATCAAAGACTTCTAACTCTCAATCATTGAAACTGTATTTGATAAGAATTTAAATTTAGATTGTAGATACACTAAAATAAGGAAGGACAAAATGAAAATAGTCAAACATAGCTGATAATCCGTACGATTCGATGACGAAACACCATGAATATAGAAAGATAAACAAGGTACATTTGATGTATCAATGAGTAGCTCCGATAAGACTGAAACTAGTGAGCGATTAGGAACATATATACAAACAAAACTATCGGAAATTATCAACGAAAACTCCGCAGGCCTTAATATAATCAGTGGAGAAATAATCCAAAGAAATTTCAACGGAGGTAAACCCCCAAAATTTGAAAACAGGCCATAAAAATATTCAAATAGAATTCGGCATATACAAAAATCAAACTAAACAAAATAGACATTTTATATGTAACATTTAATCTAAAAAAGAAATGCACTAACCATTCAGAAAACAAAATACACTGCCCTTTATATGCACACCTTCTCAAACCATCCAACCTCCATGATAAAAAAAATCTCACAATCCACCAGTCTATCTGATAACTCATTAAACGAAACCATCTTCGACAAAGTTGAAGAAGACTACGAAACAGTGCTAAAAACTGACAAACTGACTTACACTCATAACACCCCCCACAAACTTATATATATATATATATATATATATATATATATATATATATATATATATATATATATATATATATATATATATACACGTTTCGCAATAACAAAGATATGATAGAAAGAATAAGACACTGTTTTATCTTTTCCTTCGTAAGTTCTCACGAATATTTTTAAGTTTTATGCAAAAAACATGTTTTGTTGACAAAAAATGTTGATACGTGTGTAGTTGATTGAATAAAATACCACTCGACAAATTAATAATTTTTTTATTTCTTTAAATTGAGTGAAAAGTTTGCTGAAAAATAGAAGTTACAAATTCTTTTCTTGTAACAAAGATGATATTAGCCAGGGTATAAATGTTTTTAAGTTAAGATCTTATGAATAAAGTATAGCAGTAGATGTTACCTTAGAATAAAGAGACGTATTTTATGTGTCTAATAAATCTTTGTATGGGAGTGTCATTATGTGAAGACAGAAATTTATTTATGGTATATTGACCTGCTGCCGATATTTTCTATTAACAGGAACAGATGAATATTTTTAACATAATAAAAATGCAAATAAACATTTGTTCAGTTTAATAAAAAAAAAATTATTTTTGCGCTAAAAATAACATTTTCTTTTCGAATTTTGCAGATGAATTAAAATTTCAGGGTGCTTAATATATACAATCCCCGAACTGAAAACACAAATTTTCTAATCGACTGCTTCAATTGAAAACCATCTCAAACTTAACCTTTCAATCAAGTACCTTCTCCCTTCCGGTCAGGGGAGAACATTACATATAAATTCAATTACTCAATTTTGGATATTTGAAAATAAAAAAAAGAATGAAAACCAATCTTACTTCAACCATACGAATGCATTTTTGATTAATAGGCTAACGATTTCTTTTATCAAAAAAAAAATCGAACTAGCACGCCAAATAATTCGATTTTTGTGTTAATTAAAGGCTAATTTAAAATAATTTAGTTTGAGATAAAATATTTTTATTACACTCCGTTTTTGTTGGAAAATGTTTATTTCGGTGTGAGTGTGAGCACAAATGCTTGTCTTTTTTTATTCTTTCAAAAATCTTTTGACAACAGGAGAAACATTCGAAGATTTTAAAAAAACCTTTGAAATAAATTTTTCCGAAAATCACATCAATCAGAAACGACACAGGTTTTAATGAACTGACCGGAGAAATATCAACGCATTAAAAGATGAACTTGGTGACAATTTTGTAAGCTACGAATCAGTTGTCGAATGAACAGATTCTTACGTATATAAAATGAAATCCTCAATATTTATTTAACAAAGGCGCTTTATTGTGGTGAACTGGTTAACAAGCTAGTCTTTCGGGTTATTTACAACTGATTATAGAGTGCGATTCTCACTAAGTGTCTCATACCCGTGGCTTAGTGACACATCTATGCAATTTTCCTTCTTGTTACGTGTACTTTTGACATGAGAAACAAGCATCATTTTTTATCCACCAAAAACAAATGAAAGAAGTTTTTTTGTCTGGAAAACATATCAACCGAAATGGACTTGATGAATCGAATAAAGAAAATATCCAAGAATTAAAAGAATCGCTGTTAAAAGAAGTCCGTGAGAATAATTTGCTCAATTTTGTGAATTAAAAAGTTTATGAAACGTCAGATGAGAAGTCAAATAAACAAACGTACGTCAGTGAAGAAGAATTAAGCAAGGTCATCTTGCCAATGTTTAGAGGTTAGAAAGTTTGACATTTATATCAGTTACTTTGAAGTAGTGAGTTCAAAGATTCAACGAAGAAAAGAAAAGACATTTATGAATGTGAAAGACTTAATTCAACAAGAATTCTTTCAATTTACTCTTGGACAAACTAAAAAAAATCTTTTAGCACAAACACTTGAAAAACTTAAATATTTCGATTGAACTTTATCAAACTATTTCGCTGAACCAAGCTTAATGTTACGGTGACAGCATTTTATCTAAATCCATCCAGTTTGATCTGATGATGTTTTTAACTCCAAATAGATTTCTCTTCTATTTGACTATTCCTTCTAAATCCAATGAAACTTCTTGGTTCTTCTGTAGGGAAAACGATACTATCAAAGAATCATTCTGGCCTTTGTTACTAAACAATCATAGGATGGCGCCTAATGCCGACGAGGCCGAAGGTATTTTTGCCAATGCCGGACGCGTGTGAGCTACAGCCCTGCGACCGGACCCACCTTAAAAACGGCCTTGTGCCATACTTGTCCTGTGGTGGGACGGATGACAAACACCCTACTATCAAAGAATCGGGAGTTCGATCCTTTAAAGAGTCAACTCAGAAAAGGAAAACACGCCCATCCCTTTGAAAGAAATTACTAAAGAACAAGGGTTTTCTTTTCAAAAAATCGAAAATCTGAAACGTTAATATATTGCAAACAACCAATACAAAATTACTGCATTGTATCATTCATCATTTAATATGACTCGAAAAATAGAAGGTAAAAAACTCTTATTAAACTATAATCATAAGATTTCCATTTTTAAAAAATCCTTTCTTTTTAACACTGAAAATTTTTGTATATTGCTATAATATATCAAGATTTTTTTTCTACATCTGAGATTCTACCTCATCGGTTGCTCCTCCATCACTTCCCCACATCATGGTTGAAATAATACAATAAAATATAAAATTTGTTACCTTTCAGTTCACCGCCCGATAGAAACGAGGATTCCCTGACTGGAACTCAGGCCGTCAAGGTATATATATTTCTTGGTTGCAGTACAAATACCGGTTGCTTGGTTTGTAAGAGTCAAACAGAAGTTCAGCTTTAACTTCGTTACAAGTCGAACCCGAGGAAAATTTTACGTTGTGATTAGAAGCAACCACTTGATATTAAAGACCAAAACGACATTTATAAGGAACTTGACGAGGACTATTCAGATCCTAGTTGAGGCTTTTTATGTTTCACAAGGTAGACTGGGCTAGCCTTATAATTTAGTAAAGCAGTCTAAGAGAAAGGTAATTTCTCGGTTCAACACTCAGGAGCATGGAAATAGCAACTCTGACCCATAAAGTCTCCTTGCTACTTAAACCGCAGCACCAACTATGACGCGGTGTTGCAGAGGATGTATATATATATATACATACATATATATATATATATATATATATACAACTAAATAGATACTGAAGCATACTTGATGTAACTCTTATCTTAAAAATTAACTGCGTAAACAGGCCAGACGAAAATCAGCTCTATCACGCTACAAACCTGACGCTGTGTTACCTCCTGCCCGTAGAGGTTGGATGAATACATAATACCAAGTGAATCGGAAAAAATCTAACTATTGAAAAACATTTCTTTATGATGAACAATATATTTTGTAAAAGAAGAGAAGCTCCTGTTTTGTTAGATAACTCGACTTTTACAACATTATGGTACTCTCAAACTCTCGTTTACAGGGAGTTATTGATTTTAAGATTTTATCTTAGGGTCCTTTTGACAGCAAACAACAGGTAATTTTCTGTCAGACCATTCCTTTTGAACTTCAAAAAAAATTCATTCTTAAACGAAGCGATATATGCTTCACTTGACGTTCATCGACTTTGGAAAAATATGAACCCATCTCTTCTTTCTTATTCTATGAGTTACAAGTATAAACATTTACTTCTCAGAAAAAAAATCAAGCAGACAGAGCAGCACCAAAAAGTGACTTACTCCTTTTTGTCAAGAACTACTAGTTTGACTCTCAGTACGAATGTGGGGACCGTACTGATTGCACGAAAGCTAGCAGATAGGTTTCTTCACTCGATTCATGAATGGAGCTCCATAAGAAATAAAAGAAAAAATAAATAAAAGTCACCGACTGAAGTTCTACCAAAAAATTCAACTGAAAGAAAATTCAACGGAGAATTCTGCAGTAAAGAACCTTAAAGAAGATTCAAATTGAAAGAACTCTGAAACATTTCTATAAAACTAAAAAGAAAAGAAAAATACTCAAATTCCAAGAAATTTGTTTCCTGGAAACTCTCGCAGATAAGTTTCCTGCAAATTGTACTAAAAATTTGCGACACTTTATCTTTTCTATCCCTTTCTTTCTTATTTCTTTGTATAAAATTCCCTTTTAAAAATTGTATTGTCTGTATTATCTTTTCGAACCAATATCCGAACAAGAAAGCTGCGGAACTGACTGTTTAAACTTACAGTTTAAATTTACTGTTTGAATTGCTGTTAATGGCAAACTAAAGCCCCCTAAAAACATTTCCCAGTTAAATACTTAACTTGGCTTTAGTGTCACTCACTTCGTATCAAATTTTATTCTCTTAATCTCTTTAAAAGTTAAGCAAAATGAGTAACTAGTTAGGCAAAATGAGTAAGTAGTTCGGCAAAATGAGTAAGTAGTTCGGCAAAATGAATAACTGGTTAGGCAAAATGAGTAACTAGTTAGGCAAAATGAGTAACTAGTTAGGCAAATTGAGTAAGTAGTTAGGCAAAAGAAGTAACTAGTTAGGCAAAATGAATAACTAGTTCGGCAAAATGAGTAACTGGTTAGGCAAAATGAGTAACTAGTTAGGCAAAATGAATAACTAGTTAGGCAAAATGAATAACTAGTTAGGCTTGCTAAATCGATTGACAAAAAAACTCTCTGAGTTTAGGGCAAGCCAATCCCCTTCATTTTAAAAAGTGATTTTAAATAATTTAAAAAAGTCAAGTAACATCAAATTATGCCCCTTGGTAATGAAGATGACGCAACTTTTTTAAACCCAGAAATTTAGATTTTATATGGATTATTCATTTAATTACAATTTGATGTCTCAGTTTATTTTAATGAAATAAATGTTTTTATTTGATAATTCTAATTTTATTTTAGTTTTGAAATAATAATGCACAATTTGATGAAGAACACATTTTGGCAATTTATGTCTTTAAATTTCGGAATTAATTGAATTGAATGAAGTGGATAAAATTCGAAATTTAAAAATACTAAGTCACGTGATTGCAAAGAATAAAAATCATAACTTTTATTATTCTAAATTTAAAAAATCAAAATAAATCAATTTTTTTAAAAAGTCAATTTAAATTAAACTGTGTTATTTGTCAATGAACATTCCTGAACTTTATAATATGCGCATCAATTTTTGTGGTTATCACCGACATAAGATTTTGAGAGGGACGTTTTTTCCGTATTTCCGGACCCCTGTGCTTGATATTTAGAAAAATGAATAAATAAATAAATAGATAGATAAAAGGAAATGTTGGCATTTCAAAGGAAGAAGGCCCTCCCCGTTTAGAAGATTGACATTATATAATCTTCCTACCAATATTTTCTGCTGCTTTGACTTCTAAAGAACTATCCATAAATTAAGTCCTAATTTAGGCGTTGTTGTAATTAAGTCTTTTTAGTCTGCAAATTAATTTAGGTCTTAATTAAAATAAGGAAAATGAATTATATTCGTTATGCTAATACACAAGCAAGAATTAATGAAAATTAGCCCGGCCTATTTCTTTGCACGTATATATATATATATATATATATATATATATATATATATATATAGAGAGAGAGAGAGAGAGAGAGAGAGACTAGTTAGAGTGTCTGTTATTGCACGGAAAAATAATCAAGACTTAAAGGTTATTTAATAAACAATAGGGTGTAATGTAATGACGTAATATAATGGCGTTTCGTCAGAAAGGATATAAAAACATGTAAGTTCAATTTATTTATTTAATCAGTAATATATTCCCCTTAATTGTCAATGACTGCAGTCCGACGGTAAAGCAGATTTTCGATTTCACATTTAAAAAAAATCTGGCTTTTCCCCCGAAAAAAGTTTGGAAAGCCAATTTCAAGTGCTTTTCTAGTTTAATTTTCAGCTACCTTTGAAATATTCTTGGGATCAACACAAACTGAAAACTGTAGACACAAAATCTGGTGAGTTTGGGGTTGGTGGGTGAGCCTCCAATCCTAATGATCTATCTTTTCTTAGTTGTCTAAATGTCTGAGACGAAGCTTGATGATTTTTATCATTGAGGGGTTTCGGAATATTGTCTTCATCTTCATTGTTATTTTCACAACGCTTCAGACGATATGTCCTCCGGCCTTCTTCAGGTGTTTGTCGAACTCGGGAACCGTCTAGGAACTTCGAACTACGTCCTTTATTGAAACCACGGGGGTCGCCTGTTCTGATTCCGTTAGCCATAACGCCGGTTCTGATTCTGTTAGCGTAACAGTTATAGGCATTGGTTCCCTAAGCTTCTAAGGAGATAATCATCTGAAGGTTACAGGTTCAATCCTCACTACAGGCGAGTAATATACAGGAATACTTAACACTTGTACCTGGTTATGGCTAACGGAATCAGAACAGGCGACCCCCGTGGTTTCAATAAAGGACGTAGTTCGAAGTTCCGTGAAGGTTCCCGAGTTCAACAAACACCCGAAGAAGGCCGGAGGACATATCAGCCGAAACGTTGTAGAAATAACAATAAAGATGAAGACAATAGTCCGAAAAACCTTAATGATAAAAATCAACAAGCTTCGTCTCAGAAATTCAGACAACTAACATTCCTGTCTAGATGGTAAATGTAAGTATTATAAAATGCACGTTTGTCCATTTCTTTTATCATTGGAATCAAGTGTAATTTTCGTTTTTGTTTCGTGGCATGATAGCTAAAGTGTTGGACTGTGGCCTCGAAGTAAGCGAGTTCGAACTCCAGTCACGCCATTACGTTCACTTTTGGACTAATTCCCTAGAGAAAGCAATGAACCCTCTTATCCCCACCCAGCAACGGGTTAAATAGTACCACTACTGTTCTTCTACAAGGATAGCTTTGATATTAAATTACCTGCACTGGTTGATATGCCATTAAAAAAAGAAACCAAACAAACCCGTAACAGTACCCATTTTATGATGTTTTCCACTAGTAATGAGTCCAAAGGTTTAAAAAAAACATCTAAATTTTTTTAAAAAGTGAAGCAGATGGCGTTAGCGGTCAGTCTATGAGATGTAAAACGCCTCACTCAGCTGATCCACACGTATAGAGCCGACAACACGATCATTATGTTCCTGACATCGACGTCGTCACCTCTACTATTCCATATTTTAGCGATGATAGCAAACCAGGTATTTGTTTATTGCTGACAAAAATACATTGCCATTGATAATGGCAACTCCGAACAGAAATCAGACAAAATTCCAGAATAAGAATTATTCATGCTGATTGTCCCTCAGAATAAACACAATTTGCAATCTTTTCTTCAAGGATTCTCAGCGAAAAAGTTCACAACCAATCATCTAGAAACTTTCACCACCTTAAAAAGTCCCATTACACTTCAATTCCACCTCAAGGGTGTGAGTCTAGAGTTGATATAATCTGTCCATCTCAACACCGCCAGACTTTTGGAGGTCAGCTAATAGTTTTGTATTCGTCGTAATGTCATTATTCCTCCTAATTTGGTCAGAAATAGCTAGTTTTGACCCTTTATTGACCTGCGATTACTTCTCGTGAACTCGAAGGTCAGCGTCACTTATACCGTATTCATCCTCAAGTCAATTTAACCTTATAGATTAAATTTCAGCGCCCCAGGGCCACATTTGGCCACCCATTCAACTCATGTGACCAAACAATCGTCAGCTTTATCAATACAGAGATACGTGTGTGTGTGTGTGTGTGTGTGTGTGTGTGTGTGTGTGTGTGTGTGTGTGTGTGTCACTTGAGTTTGTGTAAGTAAACTTTTTGCAAATATTTATTCACTTAGTTTTTATATGATTGAATAAAAAAAGATAATCTGTTGTTTTAGTGAAAGCTTTAGTTTTGATGGATTGGAGAATGTATACGAAGAATTAGATATAGGAAATTTAAAGAGGAGAACGGAAGACTTAAAACGCAAACTATATGAGTCTTCGTCTAGAAAAAGAGAAAAAATGTCAGTCGAAATAAAAATGATTGTGAGAACATTTTTGTCGCATCGAAACACAAGGTTGCATTGCATTCAGGTGTGATGAACAGTGAGAAGAACAGTCTCTGATGTGGCACCATCAGACTTGTGGTTGCATTCAAGATAACAAGAGGCGTTAAATATTTTAAAGAAAATACTGCTGTAGTTAATCAAACGAAAACCGGAAGTTCACTTCATGAACAAAATGAAAAAGTCGATCGGACGTTATTGAAAATGAATAGCACGAAATGGTGTTTTTTATGATTAAGGGTTTTTGGACAATTGTCATCATCTTTATTGTTATTTCCACAACGTTTCGGCCGATAAGTCCTCCGGCCTTCTTCAGGTGTTTGTCGAACTCGGAAACCTTCATGGAACTTCGAACTACGTCCTTTATTGAATCCACGGGAGTCGCCTGTTCTGATTCCGTTAGCCATAACGGGGTACAAGTGTTAAATATTCCTGTAATGTTACTCGCCTGCAGGCAGGATTGAATCTGCAACCTCCAGATGATTGTTTCCTTAGAAGCTTAGGGAACCAACGCTTATAACCGTTATGGTATGTGTCCTGCTTGACAATTCGGAGTGAATTTTTGGGACTTATAAACTTAATGTTCTTACTTGACTAGAATTACTACTATTGTTTATGATTTTTTGAGACAACGAAATGGTGTCTTTACTGAAAAACAAACTTATTATTTTATAAGGAAAAGAATCTATATATTTGGATACACTTTCATCATTCTCTCTCTCTATATATATATAAATATATATCACAAAGAATTTGGTGAATTTTAGTTGTCGATTTTAAATATGCTATTAGTTTTTCTCCATTCGGTCTCGTTACTGATATACGATATACACCCCTAACTGTTATATATATATATAACTGTCCGGGCACAAAGATCGATATCTATGAATCATCATTATTTTCTTTTTGATTATAAAAGCGGTTTCATGCATATAGAATTTATTTTTGACCAAATTACATCATAATATCAGATAATAGTGAATACAGCATTGAAAGTTATCATTGATACACTGTCCACTTACTCAGACATCTCGCAAAGTGGCGTTTCAAAGAATTGTTGTGGTGAGTCGCCCCAAGGGCAGTCACGTTGATTAGACCAGCAGTAATCCGCCATCATATCCCAATGCCCCCGGTATCTTTCTACCATAGTTCGTAAATCCTAGTGCAATCGTCCACTTTGGTCCGCAAGGTTTTCTGGCAAATGATCCATATGGCTGGGAAGGTAATGAACTTTGATGCTCATTTTACAGCTAAGTTGGCTCAAAGAAGATAGTATGTTCTCCACTTGTTCAGAGGAATTATCTGCGTGATAATTCTAAAGAAAATCCCAAATAACCAAATTGTCCAGTCGGCTGGGGCTGTAGAATACACCGACTGCACCTCTGCAGAGGGGTAAGACCCCCCCCTCAACGAGTGTCCTGATATGACACTAAACAATCTGATGGTGAGGTTCCAGTAATGCTGGAGCTTTGGGGAATGCGGAGTACCCCCTTCATTGCCATCGCTCCCAGGTCCTCTCTGGCCCGGAGTGGTAGCACTTGATATGGGTCCTATCTATGGGTTAAATAGAAGTAAACCGTGCTTCCTTCACTGTACTGATTTTTTGCTAAACTGAATTGTTTAAAATAGAACTGTTTTGACATTTAAACTGCGTACTAATGCTAAACTGGATTGCTCGAAATAGAACTGTTTTGACGTTAAAACTGTGTACTTATGCCGAACCGTATTTTCTGAAATAAAACTGTTTGACATTTAACTCTGTGTATTGCCCAGTCGGCTGGGGCTATAGAATACACCGACTGCACCTCTGCAGAGGGGTAACCCCCCCAATGAGTGTCCTGATATGACACTAAACAGTCTGATGGTTTGGTTCCAGTAATGCTGGGGCTTTGGGGAATACGGAGCATCCCTTCATTGCCATTGCTCTCAGGTTCACTCTGGCTCGGCGTGGTAGCACTTGATAGGGCCCTATCTATGGGTTAAATAGAATTAACGGCATACTTAAGCTAAACTGAATTGTTTAATTGAACTGAAGAGCTAGATATAGAAATGTTTTTGACAATTAAACCGTACTTACTTTTAAACTGCGCGCTTATGCTAAACTAAATCATTTGAAATAGAACTGTTTTTGACATTGAAACTGTACTTACACTAAACTGAATTGTTATATACAACTGTTTGAATAAACTGAATAGTTTGAAATAGAAATGTTTTTGACAATTAAACTGTGTACACATGCTAAACTGAATTGTTTTAAATCGAACTGATCATTTACATAAAAATGTATTCGGTCTTAAATAACCTACAATGGTTGATATGCTATAAAATCCAACCAACCAATCAACCAACCTGAGTGAACGAAACTCCACATTGTTCATTAAATCTTGGAAATGTGTATCAATTATGAGTTCCTTAATTTACAACCCGTCAAAAATATTTGCTTTGAGCACAAGAAATTTTCTGTATATGTAGTCAAAGCAGCCTTATTCTTTGTTCAGAGGCTTCACAAAATTTTTCATAAAACCTAGTCTGATGTGTTGAGGTGGTATGATCTTATCTCTGTCCTCTAATGCTTCTGATATTACATTCTTTTCCCCTAATAATATTTTTCTCTCAGAGTTAATTTTTTTCTCACCCAGGAATCAATCATAGATCAACTACCCCAGAGACAGATAAAGCAGGGATAGTTGGTGTCTCCACTTTGCTGAGCCTGGAGAAAATTCGCCATCCGCACTCTTGTGATCGTGCCCCGGGATGATAGCTTTTTTGCGCTTTACTCATCTTAGTAGACAATTCATTCTAGTCTAAAATCGGTAGCACCAAAGACTTTCCAATTTCTTCTCCACTGTAATTAATAAAAACAATTTTAAAAAAACTATCCTTGAAAAGAGTTAAAAAGTATACGGTGTTTTCATGGCAAAGTGGATTTAAAACCTAAACTTTTAAATGAAGATTTCTCTTAACGCTTTCCATTATTCTTAGTTTCACAATGTCATCATGTGACATCAAGGATTTCTCATCAGGTCTTCAGGATTCTTCTGAGTATTCTAGCCGATCTTAACGCTGTGGTCAGAATGGTCACCATTCTTCCTCTCTCTCTTCCACTCTTTTTAGAAACCTTTGGAGCCGTTAAAGTACACTAACCTCAATTGATACCCGAGCCACCCTCATGTTTCACAGGTGTTTTAGTACTCTCGCAAAGTCCAAGAATCTGTTTATCTTTTTACTTTCTTTTATTTTCACTCTGTGGTCAGACGAAAAAGTTCTATTTTTTCTTGGTAATCAGTACTAGGTCTGGTCTTTTAGCGAGTGTCACGTGATATCCCGCGGAGACGATAGAGGTAAGATTAATACTATCCTCCCGTTGGAATGAACAGTGGAAACCCGTCAAAAAAGGGACCGTTAAGAGAGAATGTGGGTCACAGAGGGGATATCAACAGGTGTTGGTACTTAGTAACCTCAGGTCGCCGGACACCGGAAGGGGGGGGAGAGAGAAGCCAAATGATTGGCTGGGACCCCAAAACGGAAGTGGGGCTCCCCCCCCCGTCAGCGGAAATAGATAGTAAGAAAGTTAGTTTTTGAGCAGGGCTCGTGGCAGACAGACCCATAGCCATTTACTCCGGGTTGAAGACAAAAGAATAACTGAGACACGAGGGACCCCAGGTTCTTCAAGCCAGTGTAAAAAAAATAGAATAAAGTATATTAGCCCGTGAAAGAAGAAAGATTTTCCAGTGGAACCCCGTCGAAAAATAAGATAAGTAACTTTGGTGCATTTCTCCTTTATACCCAAACTTAATATACCACTCTCTCTCTCTCTCTCTCTCTCTCTCTCAATTTGAAGAAAAACAAAAGTCAAGAAAAGACATTTATATTCGTGGACTGTCCAATTATTATATGTTTTGACACTTTGAAAGTGTATATAACTGTAGTAAAGGAATCATATATTTTATGTTACCATGTGGTCTAAGTTTGTTCTTTGCAGTTCTACTACGAATTTGTTACTTCATGCTTCCTTTTCAGCTTCTATTCGCCTTATGTTATCTTGCTTAGAATTGTCCTATTAATTCCTTTAAAATATCACACGGGAAACCGGAGTTACCGACTACTACAATATAATATTATTACGACTAAAACCTATAGGCTCATATCTTCTGTTGTCTAGGGGATGAAGTTAAGCAGCCTGGTGGGTGTGTGGATAGTGTGAAATTTGGAACTCCTTGCCAGTGGCGGTCAGTCTGGCCCTAAATTGATCCCTCACATAATATGCCAGGTCTTATATGCCTGAGAGAAAAACTCTGAACGAGGACTTATTCTATAAGGGATCAAGTGCCAACCTGCCCCGTCTTCATACGTGCAAAAATAAAGTCCCGTTTTGGAATTTTAGTCAATTTGCCGTCACACTAGGATTAGATGATTCGTTTGTATCTCAAAATTTCAGAGAATTTCATTGTCTTGAATGGATTCTGGTTTGTGCATATACCATTTGGTAGCATGATCAAATTTTAATCACTTGCACAATTCCCAGCAGGTTACCTTTCCTACCCATACGTACCTAATCTTGAATTCGTTTTGTGCTAGTTTGCTGCAAACGCTTACTTTGTGATTAACCATCTCATCTCTGTTTCCACATAACATACACATTCTATTCTGTTGTGTATTATCAATTTTCAATTTTGTATAATTCGTCCTTATGGCGTTATTTTGTGGTGATATGAAGAGAGATTCAATTTCTCTTTTCAGATGTCCCCTTCTTAGCCATGTCCAGGTCTTCTTGTGTGCAATCTCGCCAGTTTATCGCTTGAAATTTCCGTACAGTTGATTTTCTTCCATTTCTGTTATTTGTTTTTGTTGTTTGTTTTTTTTATATGTTCTCGCCTTTCCATTGCTGTGAACAGTTATTATTAGCTATTTTTTATGTACACCTCAAAACCTTGTATTGATGTATTTATGCAGTCCTCTATGCTGGCGAGTTTTCTTTCTTCTTTTTTTCTTCACACATAGAATTTGTCAATGTCATCTCTCGAATGTGTACAGTAATTAAACTCCTTGTTATTTGGTCGTTTTGTCCAAGTTCCTTCCTTGTTCATTTTCAGAATGGTCAAGAGTATCTTAGAATCGGTACTGCAGGGGGAATTTATCCATTTGGTGAAATTTCTTCTGCAAAACTTGGTTTCAAGAAGTTAACTTGTTTTGAGGTATTTTTCTTGCTTTTTTCTTTCGTCTCTACGAGTTTAGAGATGTACACTTCCTATATTCCTTAGTTCTTGTAATTTTCCTTCCCTCCGAGCGTTCTAAAACTTTCCTGGTTTGGTAGTTCTGTTACTTCTGTTATTTCTCTTTCATCACGTTTCATTATGAGCATGGCAGATTTTTCAATGCCAGATTCCATTCTGTTGGGTATCACCTACCTTTTCAGCATAATGAGCTGTTCCATCTGCCATATATGGCAGTAGCGGAGATCAGTCTGAGAATAAGCCTACGAGTCAGACCAGAAGAGCCGTTCCTATTGTTGAAGTATACCATTACTCTATCACTAATCCTCTGTTCTTATTACTAACAGTCTCTCTCTTGTAAATACTCTTTCCTGTAAATATAACTATTTTCCTCATATATTGTGGTTTGTCTTATTATTACTACTACTTGTGTTCACTAACCAGAACACAACACATTCTAATACTCTGGTTGTATATTCTTATTGTTTGCATCAGGGTTTCTAGCTCTTTTTCATTTTTGGAAAACATCTTACTTGGGAGAGGAATATTACATTATGAAAAACGAGGGACTAATTGATTGTTTTGATTTAACGATAGAAAGCTTTGAAGCTAACGTCTCTTTGCCATTTAAACGGAAATAACTAATACAAGAAACACAATAACATCCTTGGATAAAACTTAAACTGTCAAAATCATATTCCAGTTTACTTGGAGTTTCATGTATAAAACATATCAGTCTTCAATCAGCACAGTCGGCTGGAGCTGTAGAATACACCAATTGTATCTTTACTTTCTTTACTGTGAGGTAATACCCTCCCTAATGAGTGTTCTATATATGACACGAAACAATCTAATTGAGAGGTTCCAGTAATGCTGGAGCTTTGAAGAACTCGGAGTACCCTTTTCATTGGCATTGCTCCCAGGTCCACTCTAGCCTGGAGTCGTAGCACCTGACAGGGTCCTATTTATGGTTCAAATAGAACTGTTTGACATTCAGACGTTTTGCAAACAAATATCTTATATTATATTGACTTGATTGAATTAGAACTGTTTCATTAGTTAACAGTGTGTAAACAAATGACTAAAATTTGATTGAATTGTTAGTGATATATAGCAACATTTAGAGCACTTTAACTGTGAGTAAACGAGTAAGTTATGTTGAATCGAATAATTAAGGTTAAATATCAATACTGGTAGCCACTACACAGTATGCAAACAAATGATTAAAACTAAATAGAATGATATATTATAAATTGAATTACCTTGAGCAGAAAATCAGGCAAGAACTGCACATGACATACGCACAGTGCTTGCCGGATTTTCTGGTCATCCATATAAAAAAATGTATGGGAATCATAAGTGTCAGATAGTCATAATTGAAATCATTTTACTGTGTAGAAACAAAAGCAATTCTAGTGAGCAAACAAATTAGTTATAATTTTAAAATGAAATTACCGACAAACTATTCATTTACAAATCATATATGTATATCCATTTAAATGTGTGCAAACGAATGATTAATAGAAAATAGAATTAAACAAAAAAAAAAATGCTTGAAACCACTTAACTGGTTGCAAAAAATGTTCCAGCAAAATGTGTTTACAAATTCCTATATATCTAATGTATATAGAAAGAGAATTGACATTAACAACCTACTATGGTTAATATGTCATAAAACTTAACTAACCCAAATCCTATGTATATATATATAAAGAGGGTTTAGCATTAAATAACTAATAATTGCTGATATGCAATAAAAGCCAACCAAACCAAATCATATATATTCAATATATATGTATAAAGATGATTTGGCATTAAATAACCCACAATGGTTGACATGTCATAAAACAAATTGAAACCAATCTTGAATCGTTATTATTATTATTATTAAAAAGTAAGAAAAAGAAAATTAGGTGGTTCACAACAATTGCGCAAGTTTTTGATCATCATAGTATCAATTTTAAAAAAAGGTGTTTTTGAATATATATATATATATATATATATATATATATATATATATATCCAGAGTGAGTGAGAAAGAGAGAGAGAGAGAGGGAATGTGTGTGGTTAATCATGGTTGCTTTGGCAAGGCTAGTAATCGAACGTTGTACCCTCAGAACAAAAGCACTTTCCTGAACTTGATTTACACGAATATAAATCCGAGTGGTTATAAAAAAACCGTCGGAAATAAAAATCTAACTCCCGGGTTGTGTTATAATTGCTTATCAACCTAATTTATAACATAAAAATACATGAAATTACACTAGGATTATACCTCCGTTGCATGTTTTAGCAAACAAAAATGCTTAATATCACTCTTAAAATATAAAATTGTTTGAAGTTTTAAACCAATCCCGGTCGGCCTCTCCAAGTTTAGACAGTTGGGGAGCGGTTGACTGCGTGTTATTGTTTTTTATTATCAATTTATGATCGCTTTTTGGTCGAGTACGCATGCGTAGACTTCCGTTACGAGAGAGGGTGACCAGAACGAAGATGTAAAATCGTCGATTGATCCCTTGTTTTTCATGCTGCGATATGCCAGTCCTAAGCAATAAAAATATATTACTTGTGGTGGTGGGCCATGTACGATTTCTGATTTCTCTCTGACGAACGTATATTGAAACATTTTGTGTTATAGTGTAAAGTCATTCAATTTTGGCTGTTTACCAGTTGCAGTTGTATCATATGACGCGTGAGAAAAGAATTTCATATAAAATACGCCTAATTTGTTTGTTTTTAAAATTTTCATTTATTCATTTATTCGTATTGATTTAACGAGTCGAAGCTCCGAAACTAATGCCTCTCAGTCATTTGGTCGGAAAATACAGATACAGGAAACACCATAACACAAATGCTCAATTGTCAAAATTGTCAAAATCCTATTTTCGTTTACTCGGAGTTTTATATATACTGCACTATTGTTATATGGAAAGAGAAGGAAAGTAACAAGGCAAACATTATTTAAGGTAAAAGAATTAGATCCCTGGGCATACAGAAAATTAGTGTGGTTTGGTTTGGTTTGGTTTTATGGCATTTCAACAATTGTAGGTTATTTAATGCTAAATACGGTTTATTCATTTATTGAAGATATAGGACTTGTAAACATAAATCAACTAAATCAAATAGTTCAAAGTATTGTTATGTATCACGAAAACTATAATGAATTATCTGTCATTAGTTTACGCGCAGTTAAATGATCAAACCGTTCTATTTCAAACAATTCAATTTAGCATTAGTCATCTGTTTGCACACCGTTTAGATATCAAACATTTCTATTTGACCCATAGATAGGACCCTATCTGGTGGTTCCACTCCTGGCCAGGATGGACCTGAGAGCAATGTCCATGAAGGGGTACTCTCTCTTCCCCAAATCTCTAGCATCACTGATATCTCACTATCAGATTGTTTTATGTCATATACAAGACACTGGGTGAAGGAGTCTCACCCCTCTGCAGAGATGCAGTCAGTCTATTCTACAATCCAAGCCGACAGGTTTCACAGAAAATTCGAATAAATGAATCTCTGTTGATTTTTTTTGATTTACCTAAATCCAAAGTACGTAGAGAAGTGTTCAAATTTCACTTTGGGGTCAATCAGGTGGCAAATGATGCAAAATAAAATTTGTTTATATGTCTACTCTTAAAGAATAACATGTACTCATATATCCCAATATATCAACAATATTTCTTGGAAGGTCCTTTAGAAGGCATCCAGTGTCCGTAAGATCTGATGATTGTAAGATTTTGCAGGTCGGCCAAAACTGTTGAGTCCATTGAAAAACGTCACTCAAGAGTGTGTCTTTACAACACCAGTTGTACTCAGCTTATATCGTTTGTTTTAAGCGGAGGATTCGTGAGATAAGATTCCAGGATTTTCTCAAAACAGACCGTAACGTCTTTTTGGGATGAGTGGGAAATGGCTATTTTGAGCGATGCTGATTCCAGGATTTCCTAAAAAAAAAAACTGCAGCCTCCTTGAGTAGTTAAAGTCCAGGTGAAGCAGCCATACAATAGTATTGACACGGCTAAATCTTGGAAGGATTGCCGTTTTATCAGAAGGATCAGGTTTCCATATGGTCATTAACCAGTCAATAGCAACTTTTACCAATGCATACGTTGACATAAGTTTCAGTAGATGAGATATTCCTACCGAGGTATATGAATTGGTTTACAAATTTCAGAGATATTCTATTCGATGAGATGTTTTGATGTTGATTAAAATACGTGAACACCGTTTTATCCAGACTCACGAAAAGACCAATACCCCTTGCTGCTGTGATTCGGCTCAAGCAGATGTATCTATATGAAGTCATGGATCATCTATGTAGTCGACATCAGTAATAGTTCCAGCGGGGTATTGTTTCCTTCTTGCATTTTTAGTGTGAAAATCTTTTCTCTCATCAGTTATATTGACATTCGTTGTACGTAATCTGGGTAGATTATAAATTGAAATGGAACTAATGCATCTCCTTGTAAGACTCCGGTGACAATGTCAAAGAAATCAGTGTCACCATCGAGTAAGCCAACCAAGTCTTTTGCGTTTTTGTTGTACATCATTATGATGTTAACAGTTTCTTTGGGAAGACCATATGCTAGAAGTATTTGCTCCATCTTTTCTCTGTGTATGTGTGAAGGTGACGTACCTGGGCATTCGAAGCGCGCACGAACGTGTCTGGCTTGTAGAGCGAAAACCGATATGGCTGCCTCGAGCATATTTGACGAGGGGAGATCTCGAACCAGCGAGAGGTAATTTGCACGTATGCAAATTCTTACGAGATCTCACGATAATACAAATACGCACGGTAACGGCTGAATGGGCCGGTTTGTTCTGAGTGCATTTGCCCGACGAACGTGATACATCTCAAGGAAGGAAGGAAGGAAGGAAGGAAGGAGAACCAGAAGGAGAGAGAGAAGGAAGGAAGAAAGGAAGGAAGGAGAACGAGGGAGAAAGCGAGAGAAAAGGAACAGCTACTGAGAGAGAGGGAGAAAGCGCTCGACTCAATACGCCCTGACAACACTAACAACAGTGTCCTCTCTTGAATAAATACAAGAATCAGTTTCCTGTTGCCTTTTTACGCCCGCTCTTGACAACAGTATGGAATCAAATCCCTTGATAAAATCAGCAAATAAATGTAATATACAAGCTTAGCTAGCGAGAGAGTGCCGTGGATGAACTCCGCTGGTTCAATGCGGTTGCAAGATAACATCAACAAAGTGGGTCACAGGAAAGGAGGATGGCGAAGAATATAATTCATTGCCTATGGATTGAGTGACAGATATTTCCGTTCGAAAATAAGATCAACAAATTACCAAAAAATACAGATGTATGTAAATTCCGATAACCAGCCATAAACAGAAAAATACGAGAAGCGAAAAGGATGTTCATACTTCCGCATGGGACTTAAAAAGACAATATAAGGTCTGTAATTTTGGACTGAAGACAGGAACCCACTGGTCACTCAAGCAGACCTGTCAGCTCCTCGCGTGTGTTCTCCGGCCGTCGCACTACATCACAGAAAGGGCCCCTGCCACAGAAGAAAGATATGTGCGAACTCTCTCTGACTGTATTCCTATAACACACAATCGTCGCCGTCGAAGAATAGAAATATAAATTATATTTTTATATATCTACGAGTCCTACGTTGTTTGTCCAGCAGTTCAAATGCGAAATATACGATTTTGTGCCCGTCCCAGTCGAGTTTCTGCAAGTACTCATTACGAATCTGGTTACCATCAACAACAGTACGAACTTGACATCACAAAACGAAATCAACGAAAGTTAGGTGACTTTTGGTTTTACCTTGTGTGTGTTCTGCTCTTGTTTATATATTAAGATAGTTGCTAATTAAAACAAGCAAAAAAAAAAAAATTAAAATGGAACAGTGTACCTTGTCCAATTTAGTCTAAAGTTTGACCGTGGAATTGAAAAATGTGGCTTGTTCGGTGACGAATACGTTAAGGGGGGATCTTTGTTAAAAAAAATTCATCCACTAGCACATAGAGAAGATAGTGGGTTCAAGATTTGGTTGGAGGATATGCAAAAATAAAAATTGAGCGCGTGGCTAAGGAAGACAAGTGCCGGGCGGCGCTCCTTACAACTAGAGGAACTGTAGGACAATATATACATAGGTCAATGTCCAATAAGCCACATCTGACATGGGATGAACTGAAAATTTTATTAGGGGAATATTACGGTGTGGTTAACAACCCTAATGCTTGGCTAGTGGAATTAGCCAAAATGAGACAAGGAGGAACAGAGGGAATACTGAGGGTAGTGCGTCTGGCGGAGAGTGCATATGTGGGGGTGGATTGGAGGAATGAGGTCCTTTCAAAACAGGTGCTGGGATTCTTCATAGAAGGGCTAAGGGAACGAGATATAAAGATGGCAGTAATGAAGGACGAGCCACAAACATTAGAAGCTGCCTATCAAAAAGCCCTTGCTGAGTGGAAATGGAAAATTCGGCTCGATGAATGCTCAGAATACGAAGACGAACCAATAGTGGTTGGCCACTCTAGGAGGCGATTAGGAATAGAAGCCTTGAGTCCGGTTAGATCCGAAAACAATAAGGATAGACGTCAGGAAATGAGTGAGAGGGGCTCAGAAATAAACCCCAAGAGAGGGATAGAAACGAGGTTTTTAGGTCTTGGAGTTGTGGCAAAGAGGGTCATATACAAAGATTCTGTAGACGTCGAGCCTCGGGAAACGGCTGAGGTCAGTTCGTAAGACGCCCTACGAACGGAACGAGATGGTACCGACGGGGACATAGTTGGTAGTATGGGTGCGCCAAATTTCGTTCCCATTAGAATAGGAAGTAGAAGGTATTGAGCCTGGGTAGATACGGGGGCAGAGTTATCGGTCATAAGTTGTAGAATTTATGAATCGTTTCGACCGATCCATGGACTTCAAAAGAAAGACCTTCAGCTAAGGACTGCTAATGGTTCCCCATTACAGGTAAATGGCCTGTCTCGCTTGCAGGTCCAAATAGGAAATCAATCCTCCCTCCATGTTTTTATTGTTGTCAAGAATCTTAATTGAAATAGGCTGTGATTGGCTCATGCAAAACGGGATGAGAATGTATTTTGATTTGGGTGGATTTGGAGAAAAGTACGTAGCTTTAGAAGAAGATATCCATATTTCGTCCATAGATTAGTTCAACAGGTAGTATTAAAACCCCAGCACATGCACACTTGTATGGCACGAACTATGCTCAGAAACGGTGGTGGTAAGGACTATGCGATAGAACAGCTTAGCAGCGGATACACTAGCAAATTCAGCGGTGTATCAGTGGCCAATGCTCTAGTGAGAATCGACAAATCTCGTCGGTCTCCGCTGCTCATAATGAACAACACGAACCAAACCGTCACTTTGAAGCGAGGATGCCCGATAGCTTGGTTCACTAAGGCGAGTAGTATTACTGAAATTACTATGCTCGATAAGCAAAAGAACCGAATCTCTAAAGAAGAATAAAAACAGGTAAATGTACTGGAAAGATTCAAACCAGAGATTGATGGGCTGCTAAAAAGAAACAGAGACTTGTTTGCTAGTGAAGACAAACATCTGGGCAGGACCGATACTGTCAAAATGCGTATCGATACTGGAGCGCAGGAGCCCATAAAAAGGCATATGTGTCGCACACCGCTCACACAAAGAAAAATGGTTGATGAAATTATGCAAGCAGGCATAATCGAAAGATTCAATAGCCCGAGGGGTTTCCCGATAGTTTTAGTAGAAAAAAAAAAGATGGTAGTAAGAGATTTTGCGTTGACTTTAGGGCACTTATTATGATTACAAAGAAATACGCTCGAACGCTTCCAATTGGGCTTTTGACCTTGTGTCAAGTCCTGTCTGGTGGGAGGCAGCGACAAATAACGCTTCTAGTTATTGATAATATACTGGCAAAGTATTTTTCGAAACTGGATCTGAAATAGAGGTATGGGCAAGTTAAACTCCATGAAGATTACAAAGACAAAAATGCATTCACTTGCCACTGGGGATTATTTCATTTTAATGTGATACTGTTCGTGTCTCACAAACGCCCCCGATGTCTTCCAGGAACTGATGTCAATTGTATTACTAGACCTGGAAGATTTCGCTTTGGCATACCTGGATGACATTTTGATATTTTCTCCTAATATAGAGGGCCACTTAAAGTATATAGAGTGTTGGGTAGTTTGCGAAAACATAATCTAAAACTGAAGTCCTCTATAAGTGAGTTCTTTCCAAAAGACACCCAATACCTGGGTTTCAAAATTAGTGAAAAGGGGGTGCAGTCAGATTTTGATAAATTCAAGGCTATAGAGTTAGTCGCGACTCTTATTACTGTTAGACAGGTTTGATCTTTCATTGGAATGACCTCGTACAATCGCCGCTTTATTAGATTTTTTTCTGATATAGCCGACCCCCTAACGAGAAAGTATGCGCGTTTCCAATGGGACGACACATGCCAGTCTGGCTTTGATAGTCTAAAAATGAAGCTGGCAGAAATGGTGATTCTAGCATACCCCAACCCAAATGATGACTATAAGTTATATACTGATGCCTCCGAACTGTCGATTGGCGCACGTTTGTCCCAAATAGTATTTGATCAGAAGCACAAGAAAGAAGTAGAAAAAAACGATTTCAATCCCATAAGTTAAGTGATACGCAGACATGGTGATCAACCATAGAGAAGGAAACTTATGCCATACACTATGCCCTTCAAAAACAAACCCCTATTTGCATACTGCGATATTCACCATTTATACCGATCATAAGCCCCTGGAATATTTACTCAATTCGCCAATACAAAATAAGAAAATAGACATGGACTTTGAGCATGTCAGGATACAATTTATAACATACGGTATCTCAAAGGTAAAGATAATGTTTGTGCAGATTTCTTGTCTCGTGGATGCAAGTGAGGAGCATGAGGATCCCCTAGTAGATATAGACGATAGGAATTACCTAGTAACTGCAATAAATTCAAATTTTTTTAACCAAAGCAGTTTGCATCGTACAAAAATGACGACGACTTATCAGTGACGTCCGAACGACCCACGTTGCCGGGGATAGATATAATTAGAGAACAAGAAACTGACAAAGATATTTTAGACCTAAAAGGTGGAATTAAGAATGGTTGAGCTACTAAAATGGAACAGAAAAAGTTCATATCGATGAATGAAATAATATATTACTTGACTCAGCCCGACGATGAACCACTTATCAGGCTATATGTGCCGTCTCAATTAAGAAAAAATGTACCGGTGCAATACCATGATGACAATGGTCATATGGGAGTTGAGAAAACGTTTCATGCAATCCAACATAAGTATTTCTGGCCCTGCTAGCCAAGAGAAATAAACGATTTTGTAAGTAAATGCATTGCGCGTTAAACAAGGAATCTAAGAAAGCAGCAACCCCATATGCAGTAGTGTGATTTACCTTCCTTACATTTTGCAAAGCTTGCCTTAGATATTTCTGGGCCCTACCCAAAGACTCATTCAGGTAACTAATACATAGTTACATTCATAGATATGTACTGTGGTTGGCCTGAGGCTTTTGCCGTTCCTTACAAGAAAGCAGAAACAGTAGTGCATCTTCTGGTAGAGGAAATTTTCCCCAGATCTGGAGCAACACTTCAGCTTTTAAAAGGTTATGAACCAGAAAATATCAATAAAATCATGAAAAAGACGTTAGAAGATCTCAGTGTGCATCACGTGACTACATTTTATCACCCACAGAGCAATGGTAAGGTTGAGAGACTTCATAGAACAATGCACGATGTTCTATCAAAGAAAATTGGTCACAACGAACAGTCGTGGGACGTATACATAAACCAAATGTTGGCAGCTGTCCGGTTCCATATAAGTAAGACCACAAAATTTTCTCCATGTTAATTTCTCTATAACAGGGACGTTATTCTGCTATTAGATAATATATTGAGGCCTCGTCGAATATATTATGGTGATGAGTATCACGAAATCACCCAGCAGGAAATGCAACTCAGCTTCACTTTAGTTAGGAATAATGGTTTGGTTTATTGGGTTTTATGGCATATCAACCTTTGTAGGTTATTTTTATGTAAATAATCTGTTCTATTTAAAACAATTCTGTTTAGCATGAGTACGCAGTTTAATTGTCAAAAACATTTCTATTTCAAACTATTCAAGCAGTTATATGTAACAATTCAGTTAAGTGTAAATACAGTTTTAATGTCGAAAAACAGTTCTATTTCAAATAATTCAATTAAGCATAAGCACGTAGTTTAAATATAAGTACGGTTCAATTGTCAAAAACTTTTCTATTTCAAGCTATTCAGTTTAATCAAACAATTCATTTTAGCATAAGTATGCTGTTAGTTCTATTTAACCCATAGATAGAGCCCTATCAGATGCTACCACTCCGGGCCAGAGTGGACATGGGAGCGATGGCAATGAAGGGGTACTCCGCATTCCTCAAAGCTCCAGCACTGCTGGAAACTCACCATCACAGTGTTTAGTGTCATATACAGGACACTCGTTGGGGGGGGGGTCTTACCCCTCTGCAGAGGTGCAGTCGGTGTATTCTACAGCCCCAGCCGACTGGGCAATACACAGAGTTAAATGTCAAACAGTTTTACTTCAGATAATTCAGTTCAGCATAAGTACACAGTTTAGACGTCAAAATAGTTCTATTTCAAGTAATTCAGTTCAGCACTAGTATGCAGTTCCAATGTCAAAACAGTTCTATTTTAAACAATCCAGTTTAGAATAAATACACAGTTTAAATGCAAAAATCAGTATAGTGAACGAAGCACGGTTTAGTTCTATTTAACCCATAGATAGGACCCTTATCAGGTGCTACCACTCCGGGCCAGAGTGGACATGGGGCGATGGCAATGAAGGGGTACTCCGCATTCCCCAAAGCTCCAGCACTGCTGGAACCTCACCATCAGATTGTTTAGTGTCATATCCAGGACACTCGTTGGTGGGGGGGGTCTTAACCCTCTGCAGAGAAGCAGTCGGTGTATTCTACAGCCCCAGCCGACTGGGAAAAGTTAGGAATAATATCAGGAAAGCAAGTAAAAGGCGATAGATGAGTCCCGGAGTAAAACTAAGGACGTCAAATTGAAGGTTGGTAATTTAGTGTAATGCAATGTGCAATTTAGTGAAATGTTCAATATAGTTGACAAATTTATTAAGTTCATCGCAGGAGCGATAAAAAAAATGCGAAGTGAAATTGCCCACTGGAAGAAAACTTTAACTTTGGTAGAAATCCAGGGAGATGCATTTTCACCATTTGTAAAAGCGTCGATGCCACTCAATTAACTACGAAGAAAATGCCCAGGGGTGACAAATTTACAAAATCGCAAGAACAGATCAATCACCTTATGCACATAGACGACATCAAACTGTTTGCCAAAAATGAAAAATAATAGGAGATAAGAAGAATATACAGTCAAGATATAGGAATGGAATTTGGCATAGAAAAATGTGACATGCAAATAATTAAAAAATGGGAAAAGACAGATAACGGAAGGAATAGAACTGCCAAATCAAGAAAGAATAAGAATACCCGGAGAAAAACAAAATTGCAAGTTCTTGGGAATATTGGAAACGTACACCATCAAACTAGTAGTGATGAAAGAAAAAATGAAAAAAGAGTATCTCAGAGGAACGAGAAAAATTCTTGAAACCAAGTTTTGTAGCAGGAATCACATCAAAGAGATAAAAACTTGGGTTGTCCCGCTTGTAAGAAACTCAGGACTATTCTTGAAGTGAACAAGAGAAGAACTTAAACAAATGGACCAAAGAACAATAAAAATCTCATGATGATGTATAACGCTTTACATCCTAGAGACGATACAGACAGACCGTATGTGTCAAGAAAAGAAGGAGGAAGAGGACTCACTGTCATTGAATATAGCGTCGATGCATCAATACAAGGACTCGAAGACTACATTAAAAGACGAAAAAAGACTTATTATGGCAGCCAGAAACAGCACAGACAGTATAATTATCAACAGAACAACAGCTAAAAAACAAAAAAATGTGAAGAAAACCAACGGTATGGATATTTCCAGCAATAAACAAGCGAAATTTTATTCAAAAAGACTTGGACATGGCTAGGATAGAAAACTTTAAGAGAAAAACTGAATCTATTCAAATATCAACTCAAAACAAAGCCATATAAACCAACTGTATTAAAGCGAAAATAGATAAAGCAGAATAGAACAGCAAGTGTAGATTATGCGAGGATTTAAAAGAAACGATTTATCTCATAATAAGCAAATGCGGTGAAAAAGCACGAAAAGACTAGACAAGATTGAGTAAAGAAGGTGATCTACTGGGAATTATGCAGGAAATCAAAATTCGACCATAATGCCAGATAGTTTATGCACATAGCAGAATCCGTCCTATAAAATGAGACGCAAAAAATTCACTGAGATTTGGAGATACAAACAGCTCATCTAATTCCGGTTACAAGACTGGACCTTGTTGTAGTCAACAATCTGCTAAATAGTGGACTATGTTGTCCCAGCCGACCATAGAGTGAAAATCAAAGAAAAGGAAAAAAGTGACAAATACTGAGATTTTGCTAGAGAAGTAAAAATCTATGGAACGATGATACCATTTAAAATTGGTGCACTTGAAACAATCCCCAGAGGCTTTGGTAAAATGACTAGAGGAGATGGAAATCGGAGGACGAGTGGAGACCATCCAATCTACAATATTACTGCAGTCGTCCAGAATACTGAGAAGAGTCCTGGAGACGAGAGAAGACTTTCACTCCAGTGAAATATCATCAGCTGATACTGTTGTGAAAACTCGCTAGGGGTAATCTAATAATAATGATTTTGATTGTATAATTTTCCACTAAATTTAATAAAATCCTGGTATATTTACTTTAGAAGGAAATTATCTTTTTATAAAAAATGTTATGCATGTACTATTTTATTGGAATACTATATATATTTATCTGTGTGTGGAGGGAGGTAAGGTTTAGAATGAAATCTTACGATATGAGAAATAGGAAAACTGTGTGTAAATATAGATTGACATGTTTCCCTAGAGCAAAATACGACATTGTAATTTTCCTTACTGTCTTTTCTCTTATACACACACACACACGCACACACACACACACACATATATATATATATATATATATATATATATATGTGTGTGTGTGTGTGTGTTTTGGAATATATTATAAGAATTCTATATTGCATCCCTAATCTAAACAACAAATAGATATAATGGAATTCAAGTAGGTATTTTTGTTGGTTTTCTTTTTTGCGGGTTGGTCCACATAGAACCACTCCCTTCTGAGTTTTTTATTCGCTTTCTTACTTAATCCCCACCTCCAAATCCACCTGATGCCAACCCCACTGTTTTCATGGATTTTCAGGCCAAGCAGTGACGAACTCTGAAGGTTCATAAAGCCTTCGCGTAGTCACTTAGACCTTGCTCTAATCGATATCGATTTTTTTTGTGGTTCTTTATTTCTTTGGAATCAGAAGAAGGGCGGGATGAATGAAAAAAGTTTTTTAAAAAATGAAGAAAAGTAATAAATGAAATGAAACGAAATAAATAGACAAATAAATAAATGAATGAATAAATGAATTAACGAAATCCATGGTAGCGGATAATTAGAGAGTAGGTGTGCGCCCATTTAACCAATGAGAGGCTTTTTTGTAATTAAGAAAGTTGCAGCCGACTACCAAGATGTGCATATCTGGAGAAGGGGAAAACAAGAGTAGGAGGACTGAATGAATCAAGAGACTTTAATGAAATAGAAAAAAAAGGAGGAGGGAGAGGAAGGGAAGGAGTCAGGGACAAGTTAGAAAGGAGCTGTTAAAGGACAAACATTCAGAGAAGTAAATTAAGGAGAAGGCAAAGGCACCAGTAGAAGAAAGAAAGAAAGAGTAATAATTTAAAAGGAAAAGAAAGAAGTCCGAAGATATGAGATTTAAATCAGGTAAGATGATAGAGAATGTGATAAAATAAAGAGTTTACGATTGGAAGAAAGATTATATGGGACGACGTTACGGAAGAAAGTTATTCATTCTTTTAATGATCCATTAAAACTGTTTGGAAAATTATGTCACATTCTTAGAGCGAAAACTACCACGTGTGATCAGAAAGTATCTAGATAGAGACTTCAAGTGTTTTTTTTTAAATTCAAACTTTGAAAATGAAGTCGTATACATACAGCTGAGCGAATTCTTTAAGAAAATGATGATATCTAGAAAGTAAAAACGCGTTGAGTTGAAAGAGTATCGAGATCGAAGCTGTATTGATCAAGGAAAAAAAAAAAAAAAAAGAATGCAACGTTAATTTTCAACAAAATATTTCCCTTGACATTCAATACACTTAGTCTGACGAGTTCTCCATTTGTTGAAACATCACTGAAACTTCTCTTGCATTTCTTTTTATGTCCACCACATCTTCAAATGTCGATTTTGAGAAGAATTTTCAATTGAGAAAACAAGAAAAAGTTGAATGAAGGATGCTACACTTACCAAAACCCACAGATTAAAATATATGCCGTCTGCTGCTACAAGAGGATCGCGAATTTGGTACTGGATCGTCTTGACTGCTCTCTAAGCATCAAGAGATTTTCACTTTATTATATAAGTTGATCAGCAGGGTTCACGTCTTCATTTAGATTTTAATATTTTAAAAGATTTAAGAATAATTATTCAGTTTGATGCTTCCCATTTACACCTGATATGTTCGCGTGAATTGGATGGATTTTGATGACCAGAGTAAAACAGATATCATTAGATGACCAAATTCTTTTCTTCTTCAGACTTTAATCTACTGAGTGTGTTACATTATACAATGAAAACGAGTATTATTAGATATTTTTGATTACTAAACTTTTTTCTTCAGACTTTATCCTCCTGATTATTTCTGAAGAATATTGACGTTGAATAGAACGTTTTGTTTATCGTGTATCTGAGAATTTCGGAAAAATCGAGGATATTGCAGTAAACACAAGTCTTATTTTATAAAGATTGATGTTTGTAATTACCCAACCCCTACGCCACAGACATGATATCGCACATTTGGTTTGAAATAAGTCTTCCTTCTCCTACATGGGTTGTCATACCAAGGTTAGAGAATATAATGTACTCAAATTTTTGCCCATATCTAGTGGGGAAAATAGTTGGATTCACACCTTTCTACAGGGTTTAGCGCTAGGTGAAATGCAAACAGTCTCGTTTAAGATTTTAACTCAGATCGTCTTATCTATTTCCTAAGACGATAACCGTTACATCACTACGGTCTCCATCTTCTAGTTAATAGAAGATGTTGAGCGCTACCATTATTAACTTTTGCTCTTACTTTCTTTCATCTTGATTTGGTTCTTTTTTTTATTGTCCAGATTGTTATTTCTCCAACGGCGACACAGAACACGCGTCTGAAAAATCAAAGGATGAATTCTTAATCAAACTTTTTAACCCTTTTGCTTTAGAGAAATGCTTGTTATCCATAACTGCAGCTTTACCATTCAAGCTAAAAGCGTAAATCGGTCTCACATAAAAAGAAAATAGTACCTTTAAATCCATCAAATACACTCAGTTTTGCTTGATCATTGTCATTATTCCACACAAGATTAACAGCATATTATATTTTTTTTAATATTTCAGATTAAGTACTGTTAATTATTTTAGTTATTAATTTTAACAAGAACCGTTCTTCATCTTCGTTTAATGTGTGAGGATCAGTTTTTAGTTAACAATAAAAATTGGTCAAAAGAAAAATAGCAGAATGAAAACAAGTTGAGGACAAACAAAAGAGAAAAATTATGAAGTGCAATTAAAAAAAAAAGAATCAAGACTGAATATTGACACGACTTAAAATTGAAATGAAGACGTATGAATAATAGAGCAACTTATATAAGTAATCTAAAGTATAAATTTGATCCAGACGAGCCAATGTGAATTTGAAAAAATCAGAAAGCCAATATTGATATCTGTGAACGAAATATTTTCAGCTAATCTCAAAATTGTACAAGTATAACATCCTCCATTTTCACTACATCGAGTAACTTCTCTTTCTTAAACTGAAAATTCTTTTCAAAAGCAAGGTTTAAGGACACGGAGAGTATTAAAAGAAATAAAGCGGTGAGGTTTCACATCATAACAAAGGAGGCGTTTCAAAGGTGCTCTGAACAACGGAAAACCCACTGGAATAAGATTTTTTAATTTAAAGGGATCTATTTTGAAGAAAATGAACGTTTGGGGCCCAGAATAACAACTGAAATATCGGGTGAGATGAATGGCCTGACTAAACTTCGTTGCGAATGGTCCTCTTCTTATGTGTCGCCACAGTCATGAAAAATGGCTGTTGACCATATAAGGGCTCATCTGGTCTTCCATTGCTCAACTTTTTCATCCTGCTAATTTTTTAGCCATCCTCATCCGGTTAGGCTGATAGAAGAGCCAGAAGAGTCACCGAACACGTGATTATTTCTGTCTTGATAAATACAGCTTTGCCCGAGATACTTTTTGAACATAGGCCATTTTTTTAAAGAGAGTGTTAAAAGTGTTTACATATGGTTATCAACAGATTGACTGTTTTGTTGAATTATAACTCAGCAGTTTGGCTAGACACGTGAGATGCTTCAAGACGGGATCGAAATATGGATAACTTTACGTCAGCCTAATAACATAACCTCACAGCCATCATCAGTTTCAGCGTAAGCGAAGGAATTTTAACGCATATGTATTAATTTTCCTTTGTTTACATTTACGCGATCGGGGAGCGGAGTGCTCAATTCGTTGGAAGAACTTTGCATAAGATGAAGTCTTCTCAGTGATTATTTGTAATAATTTTGACCAGACTGAGTGTAGGAGGATATTTGTGTGAATCGGGATTTAGTTAACAAGAGAAAATTGACCAAAAAGAAAAAGAAAAAGAATGGAAGAGAAACAAAAATGAAAAGATGTAGAATTTAAGGAAATGGTTGCGAGGAATTTAAAAAAGCCCAAGTTAACCCCTTAAAAGAGGTTAAGTCGGAGGAGGATCAAAGAAAGAACGCGAAGGAGAAGGCGGAAGACAAAGAAATAGATAGAAAGTGGGCGGCTGAGGAGGATCTTAACAAGTAAAGAGGGCGGATATAGGAAGAGGAAAGAGTAAAGGAATAATAAAAAGAACAAGGGACAAAATGAAAGATGAGGAGTGAGTAAAACCAGAGAAGAAAAAACAAACAAGAAAAACAAATTGAGTCGGGGTGAAATAAAATGAAAGTCAAATAAAATCCTTTACCAAAAAAAAAAAAAAAACCCTTTAAAATGGACGAATATTTTAAAGGGTGAAAAGTAAATTTCAAATATTCACGACGAAGGAAATTAGATTAAATAGAAGAAATCAAGACAATCATGTTGAAATTGTCGTCTGTTAGGACCGAACAAACCACCCAAGATGGCCGCCCGTCTATTTCGTACGATAACTTCTTTTTGCTGACTCATCCAGGTTACTCCAAATTATTCAATTTTTTTCATTCTTTTTTTTTCTTTCTAGTTTTTCTATTTTAAAATATTTTATAATTTTATTTTCTTTGGACAATTCTTTCATTTGATAAATTTGTTCAGTATTCCTGTTTCTTTCAGCTTTTTCTTCTGTCCTTCCTTCCTTCATTCCTTCCTTCGTTTTGTTCTTTATTTCCGGACTTCTTTTCATTATTTCTTCATTCCTTCTTCTTTCTTTCTTTCTTTCTTTCTTTTCTACCTTCTTCATTTATAACTTTATTCATTTCTTTTTTTCTTTTATTTGATCATTTTCTTTCTTTCCATCCCTTATTTTTCTTTTTCTTTTCTTATGTCTTTTTTTCTCTCCCTTCCTTCATTCTTTGGTTTCCCCCGTTCTTCGTTTATTCAATAGTTCATTTTCTCCTTTCGTCACTTTTTCTTTCTTTTCTTTTTTCTCTTTTCTTTCTCCTTTCCTTCTTTTTCTTTCTTATTCTCTTTATTTTTGCGTTAATTTCTCTCTTTCTTTTTATTTTCTTTCTTCATTTTCCTCTTTCTTTCATTTTTTCTTTCTTTCATTCTTTCTTTCCTTTCTTTGTTTTCTTATCTATCTGTTTAATTAGTTGGTTAATTAATTAATCATTCATTTTCTTCCTCTCTTCCGTTGCTTTTTTTTCTGTCCTTTCATTTTTTTTATTCGTTTCGTTTCCTTCTTTCCTTGCATCCCCTTATTTCTTCTTTTCTTTCTTTCATCGTTTTCTTCTTCGTTTATTAATTTGCTTATCTATTTATTTGTTTACTTTCTTCCTTCTGATTCTTTCTTTCTTTCTTTCTTTCTTTTAATCCTTGTTTTACACTTTCTAAACTTAGTTTTCGTCCTTCTTTTATTCTTCCTAATTTCCAGCGTCACTCATTTCCTTTCTTCTTCAACGATTTCCAACAAACAGGATGACACAATGTTCTGCATTGATCTCAAGGCACAGAAGAACGCAGCTCCCTTTCCAAACCCAATGCTTTTTGCTTTTCAATGTTCATCACTTCAACTAGACATTAATCGCCCAAGGGCCTTCTGTTCTAAATTAAATTTCTTCTCCTTCTGCACCACGTTCATTTATTTATTATTATCATCATTTTTTTTTTTTTTTGGCTTTTTAAACAGGTTGACGATATCACGAAATCCTCCGTATATCTCTAACCACGACCAAAATATCCACCGTCACTTTCAGAATTATCGTTCTAATCAAGAAACACCATGTTCAACTGGTTGACGTAACGGTTACGTTTTTGAAAGATCCCAGGATTTTATTTCATTTAGTCATTTAACAGTTAAATGTGAATTGGTTGGAATTGTTTGCCCAACGGCAGATTTCACGCCACATAGAATATTTGACAGACGTTTCAGGTGGTGTAATCGTTTTTAAGTCACGTGGTGTAATGGTTTGTATACTAGGTGAGCAGACCCTTGTGAGTATGTTCGATTCTCACTAGGTGTCTCTTTCTGTTAGTCTTTGGCAACCACGAAAGTAAGATTAATAAAAAAAGATAAAAGGGAGCCTTGCATGACATGACCATTATTGAACGAGCTAAGAAATATTTTTTAACAATTCTATTCTAACTGAATGTCTCTGGCCTTATGCCACACTTCAGCTAAGCTTAGTAAATAAGGGTGGCTTGTGTGGTGTAATCCTCAGCGAGATCGGTTCATAAAGCATTGTCTGATTTCACTTCTCATTGCATACCCAACATTTTAGGGGTTGAACTATATAGAACTAAGCTCATGACAAAACGGTTATTGTCGTTGGAAATGGATACACCGACCCGAGTTCAAACCTTGGATGAGGTTGTTTGCGTTTCACATAGCCGTAATACCTTCGATGAAGATTATGAATCGAACAAATCATCGCTAACTATGGACAAATTATAGGGTAGACTAGACTCTTTAAATTTGGTATGGCAACCAGTCTAGGAGACGTAAAATCTAATTCAAGTCAGTTTGACTCAGCTTAAAAAATGACCTTTTGTCGCATCTTACTCGTGAAAAAATTGTTGGTTAAATACGTACAACTGAGCGTAACTAATAAATAAGCGCGCCTCCACTGGTGTAATGGTTAATTAGGCAAGCAAACCATAAATAGTGATTTTGATTTTCACTGTGAGCACCATATTTTTTGCTTTGTGCCACAACTAAGTTAAATGTAGTAAATATGTCTTCCACAGTATCCTGTTTAGTGAGCTCGGCTATTGGACAATTATTTTCGTTCTCTTCTAACTGGGGAAAGCATACTCCTTGATTTGTGTCACAACTAAGCTAGACTTTTTTTTTTTAAAAAAGGTGTGCTTCGAGTAGTTTGGTTCTTATAAATACATAACTGTCCAAAAACCTTTTCTATATATTCATGAAATTTTAGTTTTGGGTACAGAGGTTCAGCGGTGTAAAGTTCAGTCATAAATATTTTCTAATAACATCTGTTTTGGCTGGCTTATGTATCGATAGAAATAATAAAATCCTCGTAAATTTGGTTAAGAATAAAATTTACTTTTTATAAAAAAATTATTAGTATTGTACTTATTTTGGTCCAAAGTGGGGTGGAGAGTGCAAAAGACAGACCTGTCACATGGGTTGATCTTAAGCCCATGGAACCCCAAATATTGAGTTTCCTTATAAAGGCAGTCTACGACGTTTTACCAACACCAGTCAACCTTCAAGTTTGGTGGTTAACTACATCTGACCGATCCAGAGCATGTGGGAAAACTGCCAACCTCAAACATATTTTCATTGGATGCGAGTATGCTCTAAGAAGCTGCAGATGGAGACATAACGATGTCCTTGATATTTTTGCCGAGGTTGCGAAGATATGTTGTGTGAGACTGTCAATAAAGCTTTAAATAATATCACCAATAGAGCGATTTATTTCGTTAAAGAACGAAATATTTCGAAACTTTCGCTTGAAAATAAGCACAGATCATCATTGCTCAATGACTGCACGGATTGTCACGTCGCAACTGGGTGAGAACATCATTTCGTATTTCCAACTGAAATAGCGTTAACGACCCAACGTCCAAATATTGTCATTTGATCCGTTAAATTAAAAACAAAATTCGTTATTGAGTTAACGGTCCCTTTTGAAGAAGGTAGAAAAATATGAGAATCTGCGAGAACAATTCGTCTGAAATGGCAAGGAAACCAATGCATTTTCTATTGATTTCGAATGCCGAGGTTTCATTACCAACTCAACGACCGTATTCTTGACTAATCTTGGACTTTCTCCATGAGAGGAAATACATGAAAAAGATCCAAGATAAGGCTTTAACTGGATCAGCGTGGATATAACATTCACACAGAGTGACGTCAAGCCAACAAAGTCTGGTGGTATCGTGAGTTACTGCTGTAGCACTCTGGGTTAGTGGTAATGATGCGTCGGCCTCGAAACTATGCATGAACCCAGAATTATCATCTGATGAAGGCTTTGTAGGAAGCAATACTGCTGTATAAACATCAGTCATTGTATTACACACACACACACACACACACACACACACACATATATATATATATATATATATATATATATATATATATATATATATATCCTGGAGACTGAGGAACAACCACAGGTCAAGTCATACTAAACACTCAAAAATAGTACTTGATTCCACCTTGATTAACACTCAGCATTACAAGGTAAGGATCAAGGACAAGTAGAGCAATCCAGAGAATTGAGTGGCGCCCTCCCCTACACCTCGGTGTAGTAGCGATTGAAAAGGTCACACTCGACTAAGGTCGCCAACTTTACTTACTTTATATATATATATATATATATATATGTGTGTGTGTGTGTGTGTGTGTGTGTATACACTACCAGTCAAAAGTATTTGGCCACCCTCAAGGATTTTATTTCTCATCTTAAAAGAGTCATTTTTAAAGAAACAAATTGAGCATCACAATGGTTTTATTTATTATACTAAATACAAGTTTTCTTGAGCCACATCAAATACAAATCAAACCAATAAACTACTTAAATTTTTGATCACTGCTTCGCAGCTTTTTGGGATTTTTTTTCCCACTAGATTTTGGAGGTAGACTGAAGATAGTTCTCCTCAACTTTTCTGTGAGAGTTGCAAGAGGGAGTCGCATTTGTGGGTCGTTTAGCTCTGACTTTTCGGTCAAGTTCATCCCACACCAATACAATGGGATTTAAGTCGGCTGATTGCGCCGGCCAAGACATTAGTTGAAGGGCGTACTGTTCCTCTTTTACTTTTAATGTAGTACTGACAGAGTTTAATCATATCCTTTAGGTCATTATCTGGCACGAGAATAAATCCTTGAGTTACAAGCCGAGTGATGCAGTGGTCTGCTTGAATTTGCCCTTCATCTGGCGCAAATGACTTTGCAATTGGCGACCCCAATACCATAACAAAGTTTTCTCTATGCTTTACGGTTGATCTGATACAGGGTGCTGCAGCTCTTTTATTTACTCTTTGCTGCACACAGACCATCCAATTTGAACCAAAGTTTTCAAACTTTAATTTGTCATTTCAAAGAACTTTATTACACAGTTCTATCATCCAGTCTTTGTGCGCGCCTTGGCTCGCTGGAACCTTTTGATCTTGTTTGATTCCTCAGCAGTAGGTTCTTGGCAGCAATTCTGCCATATAGGCCAGCTTCACTGAATCTTTTCCTCCTAGTGGATGTTGACATTTTTTCACGACATTGGTTCAATCGTGCTGTGATGTTTGGAGCAGTCAGCCTTCTGTCATGTGACTATGACAACCATGTCCTCTACTCTTGTTGCTTATTGTTTATAGAGCGCCCCCACTCTTGGTCTTGTTTTGTCCCGTTTCTTGTTGTATCCTAACAGTATAATCACGCTCAGTACTAAAGAAGAAAAATGCCATCAAATCAATTTTTCAAACGATATCTGGTTATACTAAGTTCAAAGTTACTGAGGAAGACGTGTATTTAGTATAATAAATAAAACCACAGTGGTGTTTTACAAAAAAAAACAACACTTTTACGACGAGAAATAAACATTTTTAGTCAAATACTTTTGGTTGGTAGTATATATATATATATATATATATATATATAAAATACCCACTAGTTCCGAGGGTAGTGGAATTTTTTTTTTAAAATGATAGCAGTGTACTGATTTATGAACAATACAGTAAATATTTGTGTAGGTATTAGATTAACCATTAATTTATTAACTAAAAGTTTAAACTTGAGATTGTACTATTAAGACATCAAAAATTTGTTGTAAGCTATTTTATTAGTAGACAAAAAGTCTTTAACTGTACCAAGATTAAAACTCTATTAACCTAGGCAGAAATGAACAATGAACGAAACGATCATTTTCTTAAAATTGATCAACTTGGCATTCAATACAATTATTCCGGTGAGTTTTTTATTGGTCGAAACATCTATGAAAGTCTTACTTTAATCAGTTGTAAATCTGCGCCTTAATTTTTCTTTTTTCGACGTTTTCAAATTTTACTTTTGTGATGAATTCTTAAGTTAGTATACAAGAAAAAGTTCCACAGAATTAGGTCAATTGGAGAATGCTCCACTTCACAATTCTGTGTTTCACCCAAAACCTCTCTTCTGAAGTATTGAGACTTATTTCATATTTTTTCACATGGGCAGTAACACGTCTAGACAGTCTAAGCATCTAGACGACATCAAATTATTGTATAAATAGCTCAAATATGAACGCGTCTTCGTTTAAATTTTGAATTTTAGAATAAAAAAATTTAAAGCTCCAATTTTTATCACTCCTGGTATAATTTTTTAAGATATATATGTGTTTGAGTTTATGTGTGCAACCTTTTATGTATGGGTATGTGTTTGTGTGTGTGTGGAGAGAGAGAGAGAGAGAGAGAGAGAGAGAGAGAGAGAGAGAGAGAGAGAGAGAGGGGACGAGAGAGAATTTCAATTTTTTAAAATTTTGTTTTTGTCATTGCATTTTATCGCCATAAAACCCCAATCAGAATGAATATAAACGATGATTATTCACAAAATGAAAGGGCTTTTCAGACTTTTTAATAATTTAAAACAGAAAAAAATAATGAAAAGATATCAAAACAAAAAATGTTGATAATGATTATTAATTACGATTATTACAAATATTTAGAATGTTTTGTTTTAAAGCTAAAACCACACATTTCTATCATTACTAATAATTTTGACTTGCATCGATTCTTCCTAATTCGGGTTGCTTTTTATCACAACTCACTGGGGTCATCATTTTTAAGTAACGTGCATAATTGGTTAGTTGTTTGGGTTTTATGGTATATCAACCTTTGTAGGTTATTTAACGCCAAATCCTGTTTTATGCAAATACTTCAATTTCAAATAATTCAGTTTAGCATAAGTACACAGTTTAATTGTCAAAAACACTTCTATTTCAAGCAATTCAGTTTATTCATGCAGTTCTAATTCGCTCTAGTATAAGTACACATTTTATTAACACAGAATTTAATGATAAAACAGTTCTATTTTAAACAATTCAGTTTAGCCTAAGTAAAGTTCCAATGTCAAAAACAGTTCCATTTCCAATAATTCAGTTTAACATAAGCACGCCGTTTAAATGTAAGTACAGTTTAATTGTCAAAAACATTCCTATTTCAAACTATTCAGTTTAATCAAACAGTTCTAATTCAAACAATTCAGTTTAGCATAAGCATACAGTTTAAATGTAAGTACAGTTTAATTGTTAAAACATTTCTATTTCAAGCTATTCAGTTTAGTCAAATAATTCAGTTTAGCATAAGTATGCAGTTAGTTCTATTTAACCAATAGATAGTGCCCTATCAGGTGCTACCACTCCGGGTCAGAGTGAACATGGGGGCGATGGCAATAATGAGGTACTCCGAATTCCCCAAAGCTCAAGCATGACTGTAACCTCACCATCAGATTGTTTAGTGTCATATCCAGGACACTCGTTGTGCGTGTGTGTGTGTGGGAAAACCCGCATGAGAATCAAGAATGAAAAAGAAAAATCCCAAGGAAAAAGTCAAGTCCCATTCTACCTCTCGGAAGTCTGGTTGTACCACACCACCTTAACTACTAGTTTATCGAGGATGAATAATAATAACAACAACAATAATAATAATAATAATAATAATAATTGTAGTCGTAGTAGTTAAATATTGATAATAGTTAAATAATAATACTTGTTAAAATAAAAATACTAGTTAAAATCATAAATAATTCTGGTTGATATACTTTCATCTCAATAAACAAAATATATCCTTTAACAGTAAAATTAATATTTAATGCTTGTAAAAGTTCTACAAAGAGGTTTATGTTATTAAATTATCCTTTAAGCTTTTTACGCTCCTTGAAACTAATCGAATAATCTACGCATATGTTGAATAAAAAGATGTAGCACCTTTTCCCTATGACTATCCGAGAAATAACGTTAGCATCATGCCAAAAGTAAAAAGACCACCCCGTTTGACCGCAAAGTCAAGAGTTATCAATATTTGTTGGCAAAAGGTCGTAAAGTTCGCGCTAAATGATTTAATATTCATTCACAAGTGTCTCAATGATTTTCAAGAGGAAGCAACATGACGCTTTGGTAAACATGCTGAGAATGAGGACGATTCAGCAAATATGTCAATGTGCTGCCATATGTCAATGTGCTGCCTGAAGGTTCGTCTAAGAAGGTGGGTAAACAGGTTGACATTATCCAGAAGTAATTGCTTGAAGATTTAGAGGCGGCAAAGACAGTTGCCACTCAACGCACAGTTAGCAACGTACTCTAGTGAGGTCCCCTCAGATCTCACAGGTCCCTGCTGTCAACGAAGACCCCTGAAGGTCGGCCAAATTTTGCTGCTGAATATCTAATTCAAAACGTTGAATATTTTTGTCAATAACCACACACACACACACACACACACACACATATATATATATATATATATATATATATATATGTGTGTGTGTGTGTGTGTGTGTGTGTGTAGTTGGCCTTTTATTTATTTCCACCAAAGTAACAAGAAATACAAGAAACACAATAAAACCACCGATTGATGGATTGTTTATTTTAACCACAGGCCATTCCGTTGAAGGTTAGTTTATGCCTAGTGGTGAAAGAATTGCTTTCATTATACATATGTTTTTTGTGTAATTACTGCTTGAGAGATTTTTACGCATTAATTGTTCCTGTGTAATCTCAGTATTTATGTGGTTTCAAGTAATTATCGGTATTTACTAATAGTCATTTATTTGCATATATTTCAAGTTTCAATTAACTAACGGTGTGCAAATAGAATTATTAGTGTTATAAAACAAACTTGAAATTTTTAACTGTGTGCAAACAAATTCGCTCTGGCTCGTTTAAAAATAATGTTACCTACAAACTATTCGTTTAAAAAATCATATATGTTTGTTATATTCATATATTTGAAGAGGATTTCGCAGCAAATAACCAACAAAGGTTTATATGCACTAGAACACAACCAATCAACCAGTCAACCAAGTAACTGATAGTAAGTTACTTATAATTATGCTCGGTAACTAATCACAGTCCTTTGTAAACAATTATAGCTTCAAGTAACTATAATTGATAAAAATAATTTACGTTTATATGGTATCAAGAATTCAAATCCAATACAAACAATTTTCAAATTTATTCATTTGACCCTTTGATGATACTAAAACTGTTCCTACCACGCCAGGTCAGAGTGGACTTGGGAGTAATGGCAATGAAAGGGTACTCAGCACTCCACAGATCTCCAAAACTGAAGTGCCACCGTCAGAGGCAATTTTGGGTCGTGAACAAGACACTCTTTTCATTTTAAAGTCTTACCCCTCCTCAGAGGAAACAGTCAGTGTATTGTAAGTCCCTACGATAGGACATTACAATGCAGTCGAATAGAGCAAGTTTTCAGCAACAAAAATTTTCCATGTCGTCACCACCATGGCTATTTGTTATGATATGATTAGAAGAGACGAAAATCGAAATAATGTTTTATTTCTGCTCTTGATACTTGGTGTAAGCCTGCAAATACAATCCTAATTATCAAACTATATTTTCGCATTTGTATTTTTTCAGATGAACAGCTACAGCAGCATTTGGAATACACCCTACTAAAGCCTGATTGTCACTGCTGGTGAATTTCAAAAATGCAATCTGGACGTGAGGACACTTTAGAAGAACGATATTCAATAAAATTCTGTTTTGAACTTGGAAAAAATGCCACAGAAACCTATGGAATGCTTCAGACTTTCATGAATCGAGCATCAGTTTTTGAGTGGCATAAGAGATTCAAGGAAGGCAGGGAGTCTGTGAGGGACAATGAGAGGTGTGGGAGAAGTAAGGAAGTCAATAGACTAGAGTTGATTGGCCAGAGAATTAGGGTTAGGGTTACTATGTTAAGTTTTTAAGGGAGTTCAGGAAAATATTCCGTCGGAGAAGCCATCACTCTTCAAATCGGGTCAGTGGCATTTACACCAGGACAATGCACCTGTCCACAACTCCATCCTTGTCACAGACTATTTGACCAAGATGGCCATCAAGACAGTTTCTCAGTCTCCCTATAGTCCAAACCTTGCTCCCTGTGACTTTTAGTTATTCCCTAAGCTCAGAGGGTGTCGTTATGAGACAATTGAGGAGATGAAAGAGGTTGTGACGAAGGTCATTGACACGCTCACACCAGAGGAGTTCCATGGGGCCTTCCAGAAGTTGTTGGAACGGTACAACAAGTGCATTGCAGCCGGAGGAGATTACTTTGAAGGGGACTAGAGTTTCATGTGTGTACTATCAACAAAAGTGCCTATACGAAAAAAGTCTGGAAACTTATCGCATGCACCTCGTGTGTGTGTGTGTGTGTGTGTGTGTGTGTGTGTGTGTGTGTGTGTGTGTGTGTGTGTGTGTGTGTGTGTGTGTGTGTGTGTGTGTGTGTGTGTTGTAAAATAACTTCTAAAACGAATTCAAAAATTGATTTGAAATACAAGCAAATAAATCCTGTCAATTTCCTATTGCCACGATCGTCAGGCGATGGGAAAACCACATAATTTTGATTATGATGTTCGACAATGTGTTTCAGGATCTATTAAAATTCTATTATACCGAACCATAAAACCACGATGCGCTTTCTTTAATAAATCTCCATTTTCAGCCAAATCAATTTTTAGACAAAATAGAACGTCAATAAGTCGAAATATAACAGATTTAATTCAAAGAAACTCACCATAACATTATTTTTTCCATAAAATTCAGATATATTTTATGTTATGCTCAATCGATTACAAACTGCATCATTTTAAAAATAAGCTGTAGTTACATCTTAATCAAAAAATGGATTTTCCTATTAAAAATTAAAAGCTTCCAAACAGGAACCAACGCTCAATCTGTCTGTTTCCATGACAATTTACGTCAATGCTGTCATTTTAAAAACAATTCCGTAGCAGCTGATGAAGTTGTATAAGGAAAACCTTTCACTGGGAATAAATTGGTAATTTCAACAACTCGACTTTCATTTTGCAGTTATGATTCGTAGTTAAACATACACCCCCCTTATATATATATATATATATATATATATATATATATATATATATATATATATATATATAAATGTATGCAAATGATAGGATAACAAGGTTGGCCGAGAAAGTGATAGCTGGCTGAAAAATTGTAGAAGATAAAAGTCGTTTATTTCACGATTTGATGAAAATGCGACAAAAATGACGGCTGATTTTCTATGCGTGTCTCTAACCTAGATTATAATTATTTTTTTAAGCACGGTCTTTGTAAACAAGTGTTAAAGGTAAAAAAAAGGATTATTCTTGTGATATCACACAGTCTCTTTACTCCTTTAATTCCTTGTGATGGTTTACTGTGGTCCCTAAAATCAAAACCCAGCATTATGGTCTTCATTTTGGAACGATTGCGAACATGTAGGATATCATCATCATCATCATCATCATCATGTCGCACTGGTAGCACGGATATGCCTGACCCTCTCTCGCCACTCCTCCCTATCGTTCATCGCCCTAGGCAGGTCTTCAGGACAACATCCCGTATCCTCACATAGCTGCTGAATGTATGTTCGTGCTGGTCGTCCTGCTTTTGCACGGCCATGTGTGGGGGTCCATAACAGTGCATCTCTTATGAGTTCGTCCCTGCTTCTCCAGCAGTGTCCTGAATGTCTGGTTCGTCTAATGAAGACTTCTAGTATTGTTTTCAGTTTTAGAAGCAGTGTTTGCGTCGTTATGTGACTTCCAAAGAAAACTATTTTAAAAGAGTTCAAATTGATGTGTAATTAATCAGTCAATGTTTTTATACATCCAATCTCATTACATAAATCAATTTTGTGATGAAATGTGTTAAAAATATGGAAAGAAGCAAGAAAGAAGTGAACAATGAATGGAACGTTAATTTTACTCAAATCACAAGATAGATTCAAAAAGTATCGAAACGGAAGCTGTATTGATTAAGACAGAAATGAACAATTAATTTTCATCCAAATAAATCTCTTGGTATTCAACAAATTTATTTGAACGAATTTTCCATTGGTCCAAAGACCTCTTAATCCCCTCCAGTCCAGTTGGCGAGGGCTGTAGAATACACTAACTGCATCTTTGCTGAGAGGCAATCCCCCACCCCAAATAAGTATCCTGGATATGATGGTAAGGCTTCAGTCTTGAGTTTTGGGGAAAATTGAATACTTCATTGCCCTTACTCGCAGATTCGTTCTGACCCGGAATAATAGTACCTGTTAGTGTCCCATCTATAGGCCAACTTTGTCAAAACAAATGGCTGATGTTCAATTGAATTGTTTGTGTTACATAGCAATACTTGGAATCATTTAACTGTGTGTAAATAAAATTATTGGTGTTAGATAGCAATACTTGAAGCCATTTAACTGTGTACAAGCAAATGATTAATATTAAATAGAATTATTCGTATTAGATTGGAATACTTACAACCATTTAACAGCGTATATATGAATGAATAGTGTTGAATACAACAAATAATTCTGAATGACAATTCCTGCAACCATTTAACTGTGTGCAAATACAACTGTTAGTGTGAGCAGTACTTGAAAAAAACTTCATATTTGCAAAGAAGTATTAGTGTTATATAGCGATATTTGAAACCATTTAACTGTGTGCAAATAAAACTGTTAGTGCGAGCAGTACATTAAAAAATTCACATTTGCAAAGAAACGACTTTTGTTGAATTGAATTATTAGAGTTATATAGCAAAATTTGAAACCATTTAACTATGTGCAAGCAATAGCAACAATGGGTGTAAACAAATAAGTTCTAATTCATTTAAAAATAAGATTATCTATAAACTGTTCATTTACAATTCATATATATAACCATTTCAATTGAGTGAAAAGTTTGTCGAAAAACAGAACAAAATTTACAAAATCTTCTCTTGTAAGAAAATATAACATGAATCAGAGGGTAAATATTGTCAGCATTTACATTACAAGAATATAAGTTCAAGTATGAAATGCAGCAGTTTACGATTTCCTAACTCTGATATATTTTGTGTGTGTAAAAGATCTTTGTGTGTGTATGTCACTCTCTAAGAGAGAAAGATTATTTATGCATTAATATGTATGCAGATATAGCAAGAATTTTCATCAACAAGAGAAATATTAAAATAGCAGAACAACTAAATGGATGTAAAAAATATGTTCATTCAATTTAAAATAAGTAAGCGATGAGGAAATTACATAGTTTCCTTGAAGGAACGAAATGCTATATTTTTACTCGAAAGAAAGAAAGATGAAAGAGTTGATAGGACTTACGGAATGGATCCATAAATCTGCTAAATATTCATCTATTTTATCGCTCTTTTGATAAGATTCAGGTGAATTTGAAATTAGATTAAAAAAATCAATGATTAGTCAATGATTCTAATTGGTTGAAAATGTATTTTTAACATTCTAGAAGAGAAAAGGTTCCTTAAATTATTTGGGGTTTTGATCCTTCAAAATTTTCGTGACAAGTCGAATATTGTCGTCGGCAAATCTCATAAAATTTAAAACAAGCGCCGTAAGCGCCGATTGGTCATTAAATTCACTTTTGTAATACATCCTCCCCTGATGATGGCCCATAGTCGGGCAGAAAGTACTTGGGAAATAAACAATTATGGAAAATATATCAATCAATTGCCGCCGAATATTATAATATCAATACGGCAATATGAAAGGATCAACAAGAAAATATGTAGACAGAAAAGGTCTATTATGTTCAACGAAATTTGTATTAATGAAGAAATTCTTCCAATATATATATATATATATATATATATATATATATTTCAACCCACTTTACTTTCGCCTGGGAATTTAAATCTATATAGGTTTTTTCTTTTTCCTTTTTTTATTGTACATATATATTGCCTGTAATCAATATTTACTGTTTCTCAACTTCAAATTAAACATGTGAAGTCATCTGAGGAGACGAAGAGTATAATAATATTCTTCGCCGAAATAAATTTATGATGACAATTCAACCCGGTTTCAGTTTTCTTCTAATGACATCGTACACGCTCTGTATGCGAGTTTTATTATAAAGGGTGGAACGATAAAATTGTCGCCCTAGAAAAGACGACATGATTCCATTTCCGTTTAATGAAAACCGGTTTTCTTTTCTTGTTGCAAACCATCTACTAGTTGGCCAGTTGTGTACAAATCCCAAGAGCGATAAGAACTTTCTATCATGTCTGAAAATGAAACAATGTTCAACGAGCGAGATTGGAGATGCGCCGCTGTACAACTCATGCTCTCTACCGATCCAAGTTATGACAGACGGAACCATCGCTGGATTGCCACGAATAACAGGGACGTGCCCAGGGTGATGAAAACAAAGTTTCCGGCTACGGTTATAGTCTTTGGTGTGGTTTCAAGTGGGGGTCACATCATGCCCCCTCACATCTTCGAAGTCGGCTTGAAAGTCAACATCAAAGTGTACCTGGATGTGCTGAAGAGTGTGGTGATCCCCTGGTGCAATCAGGTAGCCGGTAGCAGACCCTGGGTGTGGCAGCAGGACTCAACACCGGTCCACAAGTCCAAAGAAACCCAGGCTTGGCTTCAGAAGGAGTGCTACGACTTTGTCCCCTTCTCTCACTGGCCCCCCTCCTCCCCCGACCTGAACCCGCTGGACTACTTCGTTTAGTCATACGTCGAGAACATCACTAACATGACCTCCCACAACACCAAAGCCAGCCTGATCGCCGCCATCCATCGAGTTTTCGCCGAGCTCCCGCCGGCGCTTATGGAAAAGGCATGCTCCCTGTTCCGGATCCGTATCGAGGCGGTGATTGAGGCTGAAGGCGGCTACATTGAATAGATGTCAGCTCTACTACATAATCAAGTTACCTGAATTGATTCTTTCAATAAAAATTTTAGAATAAAGCTGTTGTGTTTCTTTAGGACGACAATTCTATTGTTCCACCCCGTGTAAATCTAGAAAAAGAATATATAACGATAGCCATACTTCGAGCACTCCCATAGATTTACATGAAATTCCTCATATATTCAGTACACGAATAATCCACCCCCATTGTCTCCGAACACTGACTTTAAACGGCTCATTTGTCTGGTGGGTAGAGTGTTCGCCTATGGTCCAGGAGACCGGAGTTCAATCCCCGGTTGCGTCATACCAAAAACTTTAAAAATTGTACTAGATGCCTCCTTGCTTAACACTTAGCAATATAAGGTACGTATCAAGGGTAAAGTGGATCAATCCAGGGAAAGGAGTAGCGCCCTCCCCTACACTTCGGTGTAGTAGCTATTGAAAAGGAAGTCTTCTGGTCGCTCTCGACTACGGTCACCAACTCTACTTACTTATATATATATATATATATATATATTTGAGTGAACATAATAGAATTTTTTTTGTCTAATCCTTTCGAATTGCCGTATTGATCTTATAATATTCGGCGGTAAATAAAACTTATAATATATTATGATAAATTTAAAACTTCCAACTTTGTCATTAAAAATAATTCCTCTCCGTCGATTGGAGATTTGCAAAAAACCAACGTTATATATCAATTTAAATGTCCTTTAGGCCATTGTATCTCTGAAAACAATATATATATGTCGGTTTAACCACAACTACCCAATCGAGAAGACTTACACTGCACCTTTTTAATACCAGTTCCATAGCACAGCATTTAAAAAAACATTCAGAATTACGGAAAATTCTTACCGAAAACATAACAATATTAGAACATCAAAATATCAAGCAAAAACTACAGATTCTCGAGGCGCTACATATTAGGAATATACAACCCAAACTTAATAGAATTAATTTTGAAACCAGTGCTAATGTACTTAACTACTGACGCTATTTATAGAAACAAATTCGAAAAGTAAACGCTACACAATACAACAGTACAGACGCTCATTCTTACAAATTAGTAATATACATACAAAGGTTACATCACTTTTGTAATATATCCTCCCCTGATGATGGCCCAAATTTGGACAGAAAGTTCTTCTGAAATAACTAATTATAGAAGGTTTATCAACCAATTTCCGCCGAATATCATAAGATCAATACGGCAATTCGAAAGGATAACAAAAAAATATGTCGACAAAAAAATGTCTATTATGTTCAATCAAATATGTATCAATGAAGAAATGCTGCCAATATATCATCTTACAAAGGTAAATCAGAATGACATTTTAATTTTCGAATAAGCAAGTATAAATACAGAAATAAATCTCTGAATCATTATAAATATCTCCCAGTAGAGCAAAATTTCAATCAAACAGACAATGAGAAACTTGATTCGTTAAAAGAGAGATGATGATTAAAAATTATTTATTAAAAACAATTTCCCTTTTAGATGAGATATGGAAATAAATGGATATTATGTCTAATAACCCAAAATAAACTCAGAAATGAATTATAACCTCAAAAAATTATATTTTAACCCTCTAATAAACTCTCATTTATTAACTTCCATATTGAAAATATTAATTTTTTTAAAATTTTGTTATTCAAAAAATCATTACATTTTATAAACCGATTTCCCTACTTAACGACATCAAACAGAAATTACTTCCACATTTGAAAGTATTTATAAACATCTGCAAAATCGGATGATAAAGTCATTAAACTAGAGTTCAAGTTACATTTACGCGGGAAGTCAATCCCTTGGCATTCATAAGCCTTTTAGTCTTGAAATGTAAGGCAGTCATGAAATGAATATTCTCAAAGGTCAAAAGCAATCAGGAATAACAAACTTTTAAAAAATCATTAACGTTTATATACCTGTTCTTTTCTCCATTATATATAGGAGTGTTTGTTGCGTGCGTGCGTGCCTGCGTGTGTGTGTGTGTGTGTGTGTATGCTTGTGCACGCATGTGTGTGTGTGTGTGTGTGTGTGTGGCATAAAATAAAAGGTAGAATAAATTCGATTTACATTGTTTTTTTTATAGTGCTCAATATCTGGAATAGAGCCTCTACGAAGACGAATATTGACGTAGGTCAAAATTGCTTTCTTTAACTCCTTTTTAAAAACGTTTAAAATCGAACATTCCTCAGAATCCTTTTTTACTGTCAATGTAACTATAAGAAATCGATCTAAAAACACCTGCGAATACCGTTCGCTTTGAGCAATAAATAAATATTTTCTATAAAATTCAAGCAGAGATAAAGATACGTCATAGAAATAATGATACCTATTGTAATATTGTAATATACAGATAACATAGATAGATCTAAAGAGTAATACTAGTTTAGTGAATTTGATATTCAAAGAGTGCCTCACTTTTGAAGACATGTGCCTGACAAATGTAAACTTTGTAAATATCTTCATAAAACACCCGTTGAAAAGCTATAATGTAACAAAATAAATTTGTCAGACAACTGCAATGAATTTAAGTCTTCTCTTATTTGTATTTCATTATTGTTTTTTGTTTTTTTGCCACGCAAAGTAAGTATATAATGGGATGGATATTTCAAAAGAGATCATGGAAAGCTCTATAAATTTCCTTCATGCTTTTGATCTATATGATGAGCTCCCTATTTGGTTTTAACATAAGAGATCCCTACAACTCTCGTCAATTCTCATGTCTGTATTTCTAATGATATTCAACGTAATGTTGCATACTACTCGTAACCATAATATCAATTCAACTGTACATATACAAATGCAAATAAACAATACAAATACAGGCGGACACTGTTGTTCAGGCCCGAACGGTTTATAAACTTCTGGGTTCGGTTCATCAACACGAGGAGAGAAACACAATTCTTAAAAGTCTTTCGAAATCCTACAAGGCTAACCCCACCCCAACGTTCGGCACATCTCGTGGTGTTTTAGATCTCAATTCATCTCTGCCGGTAGAGCTCCGAAAAAACTCAACCCTTCGACTCAATGGCCGAATCCCCAACTACTCTCTATTTGCCAATGTCTCCCACCACACAAGGCTCGACACTAGGTCAATAGCCCGAAAGCCGATTAAAGTGTGGATAAGGAGAAGGGAAGGTCGGGAACGAGCCGAGGCTCGAACCCTACTGGTCTATGTTGCTCATCGGCTCACTCAGTGCAATGTGAGCCTAATGAGCCGAAGCTTGTCAAAAGGAGTCAATAAGGCAGCTCGCCCACCCGGAAGTAGCCCAGCCGAAACAGGGAGCCTTACGGCCTCAAGTCTGCCATTGGTTCCTTTTCGGAGCCTCGCTCTGAACCAAAGTCCACAACGGGCTCCGGAGAGTAAAACGAACTCTCCAATGTCAACTTTCAACTGAATCTTTTTCAAAATCCTCAAATTCTCCGGACCATCTCTTCCGGGCATGACGTCATCCACACTACAGCCCCCGCCAAGGGTTTATTATAACAATGGTGTTTGTCATATCTTTTTCGCACGAGCGTAAACTGCACCAATTGACTATACCCCTGAACTCTCAACCTGAGTTTTTCAAAGCCCAACCGAACTGAATAAGATATAATTAACGAAAAATGATTAATATAAAAAAATCATTCCATAATTATAGAACAGTAAAAGAGCTCTACAACTCTCGTCAGTTCTAATGTTTCTATCTCCAACGAGATTTTAACGTAAAAGAGCCCTACAACTCTCGTCAGTTCAAAAGTTTCTATCTCCAACGAGATTTTAACGTAAAAGAGCTCCAATACTCTCGTCAGTTCTAAGGTTTCTATCTCCAACGAGATTTTAACGTAAAAGAGCTCTACAACTCTCGTCAGTTCTAAAGTTTCTATCTCCAACGAGATTTTAACGTAAAGAGCCCTACAACTCTCGTCAGTTCTAAGGTTTCTATCTCCAACGAGATTTTAACGTAAGAGAGCTCTACAACTCACGTCTATTTTATATTTGTATCTTATATGAGATTCTAATGTGAGAGAGATCTACAAATCTCGTCAATTTTAATGTATGTATCTCCTATGAGATTTTACCGTAAAAAAGCTCTACAACTCTCGTCAGTTTTAATGTTTCTATCTCCAACGAGATTTTAACGTAAAAGAGCTCTACAACTCTCGTCAGTTTTAATGTTTCTTTCTCCAACGAGATTTTAACGTAAGAGAGATCTCTACATCTTTCGTCAGTTCTAAAGTTTCTATCTCCAACGAGATTTTAACGTAAGAGAGCTCTACAACTCTCGTCAGTTCTAAGGTTTCTATCTCCAACGAGATTTTAACGTAAAAGACCTCTACAACTCTCGTCAGTTCTAAAGTTTCTATCTCCAACGAGATTTTAACGTAAGAGAGCTCTACAACTCTCGTCAATACTAATATTTGTGTCTCTTATGAGATTTTGACGTAAGAGAGAGCTCTACAACTCTTGTCAGTTCTAATGCTTGTATCTCGTATGTATAGCTATTAAAACTAATAATTATATTTGATATTAACCATTTGTTGGCACACAGTTAAATGGTTCCATGTATAGTAAATGATTGAATAGTCCCCCAATTTGGCCTATAGATGGGACCCTAACAAGAACTAGTACACCAGGTTAGAGTGTACATGGAAATAATGGCAATGAAGAGGTACTGCACCTTCCTCCAAATTTCCAGAATTTGAGCCTTTTCATCAGATGCAGTTTAGTGTCATACTCAGGTCAAACGTTGGGGGTGTATCCTACCCCTCTGCAGAAGTGCAGTCAGCATATTCTACTCCCCCAGTGAGTACAACAACCTTGTAAACTGCAATCTTTGTATAACAGTTAATTTCTCTTATTATTCCAAAGACGAAAATGGGCTTTTCCGAAAGCACTTGCTGCTATAGCTACTCAGTCGATTCGTTCACCCTTCCCGCCCCCACTCTCTCTCCCCCTCCACTATCTCTCTCTCTCTCTATATATATATATATATATATATATATATAAAGGACAAGATTGTTGTATTAGAGGTTTTATATAGAGTGAGGTATAAATTTTAGTATTAAGGCAAATACATGTTAAGAATCTTCATTAAGTTGGCACCTGGTATAGGACCGCCATTTTGAATGACATTATTAAAACAGACTGACGGATAACGATGAACTGACTTTTCTCTTAGGTTTTCGCTATTTTATGACGAATTTCCAATACTATCCAGCACAGGGATTTTTTTCCTTTCTAACTTACTATCCTTTTCTCCTTCTGCAATCTTCCTTCCCCCCCCCATGTCAATCTGTTTCATTGTCTTCCCGTCCTTTTTGTAAGTTGATTTGCTATTGATTTGTTGCTGCCTGTTGAATATAGATTCACGGCTTTATTGCGTACGTCTTTTTCTGCCTATTTTGGGTCTTCAACACCGGAGAGTGACTCGAAATTTCAAGGCTGATGCTTGATTTCAGAGCTGGACGCGTTTATTCGATCTTTTTTCTTCCCTTTCATTCAATTCTTTCACAATTTTTTTTCTTTCTTTTATTTTTATTTCTCTTTGACTCTCTTAGTCTTTTTATTCATTCTCTCTATCTTTTTCTTTTCGCTGTCTTTGTTTTTGTTTTTCGTTTTTTGTTTTGTCTTCCTTCCTTCTTTTTTTTTTCCATGATTTTTCTTACTTTCTATATTTCCATTCCTTTTTTCTTTCTTTCTTCCTTTCTTTTTCTTTTTGTTATTTTTTTCACTCTTTTCTTTATTCTTTTTTCTTTTTTCCTCTTTTTCTCTTTCTTCTTTCGGCAAAACGTCGCTTACTTTCTTGGTTTTGATTCTTTAAAATCACTCTTTCTTTCTTTCTTTCTTTCTTTCTTTCTTTCTTTCTTTCTTTCTTTCTTTCTTTCTTTCTTTCTTACAAAAGTTCACTTTACTTACTTGGCCTTTGTGTTACATCTCTCACCCTTTCATTCATTCCTTCATTTATTTTTTCAGGTGATGGCTGATTTTTTATTTTCTTGCACCGTTACCTTTTATTTTATTCTTTCTTTTCTTTTCTTTTCTTTATTACTTTCTCCTCTTTTCCTTTTTTATTTCTTTGAGTCGCGCTTTCTCGTTGTCTCCTTTCTATCACTTTAAAAATTTCCACCAATGAAAATCCTCGGATCTGTGATGACGTCACTGTCATTCAAACCTTGTCATTTTCTCTTTCTATCAACTCAAATGGATGATTTTTATTTTATTTTTTTTATACTTTCTTCGACTTGGACTCTTTTTCCTTCGGATTTATTTCTACCTTCAATTTCGTCATCTTTTTATTTTCATTTTTTTTTGTATTTTTACTTTGATGTTTTTCTGTTTTCTATCCAATGAATATATTATGTATTTATTCGTTTGTTTTGTGAATGTATGAATTAAAGAAGTGAGTCGTTGAAATACAACTGAGATTGTTTGTGTCAGCTTTGTACTAATGTCTATTAAAGAGCTAAATCCAGCTCTCCATGGGGAACTGTCCCATTGGCATTGAAATGTCCAGTCATTGGCATTGCACGATAGCTGGGTTGACGAAGAAGAGGATATATATATATATATATATATATATATATATATATATATATATATATATATATATATATGGTACATCAACAGACCAGCAAAATAAAATGCGTAAAAATATCTTTGTCAGAAAAAGCTTTTTCAACCGGACCACATCTTTGTTATTTATATATTTGATCAGGAGCATACGTGGACATTGTAAACACACAGATACACGCACGTGCACATGCAGACACGCACATACGCACGTAGATTCATATATATATATATATATATATATATATATATATATATATATCGAAAGCGAGAGAGAGAGAGAGAGAGAGAGAGAGATTAACAGTAAATTCTCTTTTCGGTATGTTTTATCAAATGAGATTTTTACATAATACTTTGAAAGAAAAAACAAAATAAGGAAATTCAGATTTACATAACCTGTATTGTGATAGGGATAACTTCTTCATGGATCTATCTCTAGAGTGAAACATGTCAGTCTGAATTTTCATCCTTTCTTCTTTTTCAAGTAAGTACTATTAGGGAAAAAAATCTCAGTTGTACTAAATAGAAAAGAAAGTTCAAAAAACAATGAAATAACTCACAATAAATAGAATATTGTGTTTTTTGTGTTATTTGCTTTTTTTAAATATTATTCATTCATTCATTTGCTTTTTTTCTTTATTTTTCTGCGCTCATTCTTTTTTTCTTTCCTTTTTTTTTTCTTCAGCCTTCATGTCTGTTCTTTACCTCTTTATTTTTATATTTCTTTCTTTTTTTTCTTTTTTTTCTCTTCTGGTCTTTTTCGTTTTTTACTTTCCTTTTCTTCTTTTTTCTTTCTTTTCTCTCTCTCTCTCTCTGTCTCTGTCTCTGTCGGTCTGTCTCTCTCTCTCTTTCTCTCTCTCTCTGTTTCATTTATTTCTATTTTTGTCTTGATAATCATTTTTATTCTCTTTCATCTTCTTTATTTCCTTACATATTCTTTGCCTTTTTAAATTTTATTCAACTTTTTCTTTCTTCTTTTATCGTTATTGTTTTTATCTTTCTTTCTTTCTTTCTGTCTTTCTTTCTTTCTATTTACTTGTGTCTTTCTTTTTTTAACATCTTTTTTCATTTTTCTATTTTATTTCTTTTTCTATATTCTTTATTCTTTCTTATTTTTTCCGTTTTTCTCTTCTTCTTTTCTTTCCTCTTCTATTTTCCACCTTTTCTTTCTTGTTTTCTTTTTTTCTTTCTTTCTTTCTTTCTTTCTTTCTTTTTTTTCTTTCTTTCTTAACACAACTCTCTTACTTCCTTCTTGATTTTAATCCTCCCTTCCTCATTCTAATTTTATTTCTTCCACTTTCTCTTTCTTTCTTTTCTTCCTCTCAATAAAATTGAGTTTTTCTTTCTTTCTTTCTTTCTTTCTTTCTTTCTTTCAGGAAATTGACATTCATTTTTTGTCTTTTCAGTTTTCATATTATGATTCCTCACCTTACTCTTTTTTCCTTCTTTCTTTTCATTTATTCTTTCTTTCTTTCTTTCTTTCAGCCAATCCCTCTTTTTCTTTTTGTTCTGTTTATTGTATTTAATAGAATTCATTCATTTTTCTCTCTTTCTTTCATCTCAATCTCGTTGTGTCTTTCCGTTGTCTTTCATCGTTTACACTCAGCATTCATACTGTGAAAATTGATGGAGCTACGATGACGTCATTCAAAAATCTCTCATATAAAAGTAAACCATTCATCTAACAATAAGAATCTGAAGAAACTTCAATAACATGACAGGAAGAAGAAAAACGAAACACATAAAAATTAATTATAATAAATAAGATAAAAATCAACAGTAGAAATTTAAATATTAAAAGAAAAAGAAAAAGAGTGGGTCGAAATTCGGATAACTTGATTGTGTCTGTAACTAATATTGGTTATTAAAAAACATTATAAAGAAGATGAAAGAAAAAATAATTAAAAATGAATGATTCCTTGCGCTGTATCATCATCATCATCATCATGTCATGCCGCCAGCACAGATATCCCTGACCCTCTCTCGCCACTCCTCCCTATTATTCATCGCCTCTGGCAGGTCTTCAGGGTCATATCCCGTGTCCTCATAGCTGCTGTATGTAAGTTCGAGCTGGTCTTCCTGCTTTTGCTTGGCCATATGTGGGGGTCCATAGGAGTACATCACTTATGAGCTCGTCCTTGCTTCTCCAGCAGTGTCCTGCGTGTCTGGTTCGTCTAACTTGTATAGTTTTCGTGATGGGAGGCAAGTGGCCGTATAGTTGGTGTTTTGTGGGGTGTTGTCGCCAGGACTTGTTCAATATTGCTCTCAACATTCTTGTGTAATTGCCGTCTAGTTTCTTCTCCAGCCCTTTAGTTAGCATCCATGTCGTGCATCCATATAACAGTATCGATACAACCGCTGCCTGGAAGAAACTACGTTTCATTTTGCGCTGTATACTATATATATATATATATATATATATATACATATATATATATGAAAGTAAATGTGGATCTAAATTATTTCGACAAGCATCCACCGCTGTGGGAACAATTTTCCTGTTATCAACGCCCTGATGATGGTTTTCTGGAACCGAAACGTTTAACATTATAGCACAACAGATTCACCTATTTGGACTATTCTGTTTTTCTGATTTCTTCATATTATTGGATTTAGATTCATATTTACTTTCATACTGTCCTTTCGGAAAAACAAATACCAAATACATTCTTACACGACATCTAACATGGATGACTTCAAAACGATCGGTGTATACAAAAACATGCATATCTTTAAATATTTCTTTTGAAGACGGGAGGATTTTTCTCGTCTCTTAAAAAAAAATCCAACATTTTCAAATATTTTTCCACGTGCCAAACACGTACTTTATACTTTTAAATTAAGAACGCTATGTGCACGTTTGTATTTTTTCGTTGTATAGATTTTATTTGCTCCTATTATTTCGAAAAGCATCCATTGCAGTGTGAACAATTCTCATGATATCAAAGTCCTGATAAAGGTTATTGAAACCGAAACGTTTAACGTTGACTTTACATCACAATAAGTTCAACTTTTTAGATTATTCAGTTTTTCTGCTTTTTTCATATATATATGATATATATATATATATAATATAATAATATAATATTTCTTCATATATATGTAATATGTGTGTGTGTGTGCGCGCGCGCGCGTGTGTCCTGGGATGACGACCAAACAGAAATTCCCAGAGACCTGATTTTTTGTATTTATCCAACCTTTCAACCATGTGCAGGATGTGATTCTAGATCATGTTTTAAGCGTTGTATAGCTGATTTGAATTCAAAGTTTTCATTCTCCTAGACTGGTTCCTATACCAAGGTTAAAGATCCCAGCCTGTCCTAATATTTTACCAATAGCATTTTTTGTATATCAATTTGATTCCAATTTTCAAAAAAAGACGATATGAAGTTTTATAAAATTGAAAAGCAGATTTTTTCATTTAATCTGTATAATAGGAATGATTATACTCCTATGGACCCCCTCATATGGCCGAGCAAAAGCAGGACGGTCAGTTCGAACATACATACAGCAGCTCTGTGGGGATAGGGGATGTAGCTCTGAAGACCTGACAGAGGCGATGAATGATAGGGAGAAGTGGCGATATCCGTGCTGGCGGCACGACATGATGATGATGATGATCGTTTATCTGAACATTTATTAAGTATTTTGCCTCAGTTAATACTTATAGGAATTAACAAGAAATAAAATATGATGAAAGAAAAATGAATAATGTTTGGAAAACAATAAAAAGCAATCGATATCAAGGCAATCTCGGTTGCCCAGTCGGCTGCGGAGTGTGGCTGTAGAATACACAAACTACTTCACTGTTGAGAGATAAGACCCCCCCCCAAAGAGTGTCCTGGATATAAATCTAAATAATCAGATGGTGAGGTTCCAGTAATGCTGGAGCTTTGGGAAATGTGGAGTACCCCTTCATTGCCATCACTCCCAGGTCCACTCTGGCCCGGAGTGGTAGCACCTGACAGAATCCTATTAATGGGTCAAATAGAACTAAACTGTGTGCTCAATTGGTTGAGATGGGACTGTTTTGGCATTTAAACTGCATACTTTTGCTAAACTGAATTTTTTGAAATAGAACAGTTTATATGAATAAAAATGGATTTGGCATTTATGACCTACAATGGTTGATGTGCTATAAAACCAAACCAAACCAAACCAAACCAGGACAGTCTACCTGTTGAGATACCTTTCTAAACTAAGACCACAGAACGAGAAAACGGATTATTATGAACAAGCCCTTATATCCAGGAGTTAACATCTTCAAAATACATGTTTTAAAAAAAGTAGTTAGAGGACTCACCGGCATCAAGGATTGTGCTGATGCAGCTGTTTAGAGATAAACAGAAAAATGAAATATAAAATCGAGAAACCGAAAATGGGAAGAAAAACAACTCCGTAGGCGTTTCAAAGGACAAACTTAGTTTTCTGCTCTTTAGATGATATGGACATGTTTACAACGTTAAAAAAAATCTGAACCGCCAACATCGTGTCCATTTATAAAAAATAATAGTCTCTGACGATGAAGTTTTACTCTGAAATTAATTAGACTCAAATGATTATTATTTCGCATTGTAATAGCCCTCTAAATTAATTCAATACAATAAAATTAAATTTTAAGTTTTCATTTTAAAATTAAAAACTATTTAAAGATTCCTATTCGATACTCTTTGATCCATGGAAACATTTTTCGCGTATTTTCTTTTCCCAAGCAACGCTGGATACTCCTGCTTGTTGGGCTCTTAGCAATGACAACTTGAGTTTTATTAGCATTAAATTAACATGACGAAAACTCATCGTTATTCCA
>CAUZXS010004817.1:0-42500 GCA_963585895.1 Sepioteuthis lessoniana | reverse complement strand
TCAGAAGTTATTTGGCAAAACCAAATAATCACATTGTACATCAATGATAAAAAAGGTAAAAAAATCATCAAAAGTTGATTAATCCCTAAAACAGAACAAATAAAAAAATTTAAAAAAACACGTATGATAAATCTTTTCATCCTTTAATTTTAATCCTTTAGCCCTTCTTCTCAATAACAGTCATTAATCTATTTGTTTTTTTTTGTTTGTTTTTTTTTTACTTCAGCAGCTTCTATTTCCAACATGGTAGTTTCAATTGCTTCTCATAGGTCTGCTCTGCTGTTATATTGTTTGCCAACTTTATGTTGCTGGTCGACCAACACAGGCATATTTTTCTATCGATCATTGATTTTCAATTAGATTCAGATCAGGACTTGATGGTGGCCATTTCATTTTCTTTTCTCCAGTAAATTTTTTATGCTGAAAGAATTTACGGGGCAGCTTAGATTCATGAGAAGAAGGATTGCTGTTCATACTTCACTTTAAAATTATAAAACTGAGACTTGTACAATGCAGAGAAAGTCTTGTCCATAAAATCACAATCGTTAGCATTGTACAGTTCAACCTCTTCCTTGATTTTGAATGATCGAAAAATGATCTGGTTGGTATTTGCAGTATATATCAGCACATTATCGCCTCCTTGTTGCCTTCTTTAAACTACAGGCACGTGTGAATTCGATAAAATCCATCTATTTTCCCATCCATCAGGACTATCAAATATCATTTGAGATTCGTCCGTGAAAATTAATTTAGAAAAGTCAACTTTCATTAATTTAGTGACCAAATTTTGATGCTTTAGAATATTTGTTTCCGTAAATTGCCCTGTCGGCTGAGACTGTAGAATACACCGACTGCACCTCTGCAGAGGGGGTCAAACACCACACCACACCACCCACCACCCACCACCACCAACGGGTGTACTGGATATGACACTGAACAATCCGATGGTAAGGTTCTTGCAATGCTGGAGCTTTAGGGAACGCAGAATACCCCTTCATTGCCATTGCTCCCAGGTCCACTCTGGTCCGGCGTGGTAGTACCTGATAATTGCCCTATCTATGGGTTAAATAGAACTAACGGCATACTTACGCTGAACTGATTTGTTTGATTAAACAGAATAGCTTAAAATAGAAATGTTTTTGACAATTAAACCGTACTTATATTTAAACTGCGTGATTATGCCAAACTGAATTATTTGAAATAGAACTGTTTTTAACATTGAAACTGTATTTAAACAAAACTGAATTGTTTGACATAGAACTATTTTGACATGTAACTGTGTGTAAACAAAATTTGTACTTATACTAAACTGAATTATAACTGTTTGACTAAACTGAATAGCTAGAAATAGAAATGTTTTTCTCAATTAAACTGTACTTACATTTAAACTGTTTGCTTATGCTAAACTGAATTGTTTGAAATAGAACTGATTATTTACATAAAAATGGATTTGGCGTTAAATAACCTACAAAGGTTGACATGCCATAAAACCTAACCAACCAACCAACGTTTCAGTGAAAGGAGGTTGCATTGGAAATCTTTTTTACAGATCCCAATTCACAAAGTATTCTGTACATTTTGACCTTCATGATTCCTTCTATTCCAGTTTTAGTCTACACTCATCTCGTGTCAGCAAATTCTTAAACCCTTTTCCTCCCGCTTCGAGTTTTCAACTTTGTTAAATTTTCAGCAACCTTCTTTATTATTCTACAAATCTCCTTTAATATCTTCCCTTCTTTCATGACTTCGTTATTTTCTGTTGAACAGCAATTGTTAGATCAATCTTTATACCTACGTTTCAACATATATTATGGACAAAAATAGAAAAATAGTTTTTATTAAATTTCACAGTTCTTAAGCAAATATTAATTTCATCTGCATAATAACTTCAGTCAGTTCATTTTCTTAAATTCCAAATACCTTAAACACTAACCATTAAATATGAAAAAAATTATTTAAATATTTTTACTAAAGGTAGAAATGAACGAATTTGGCAAATATTGGTTTGGTTTGGTTTGTTGGGTTTTATGGCATAACAAACTTTTCTAGGTTATTTAACGCCAAATCCATTTTTATGAAAATAGTACTATTTAAAACAATCCAGTTTAGCATAAGTACAGTTTAATTGTCAAAAACATTTCCATTTCAAATTATTCAAGCAGTTATATTTGACAATTCAGTTAAGTGTAAATACAGTTTTAATGTCGAAAAACAGTTCTATTTCAAATAATTCAGTTAAGCATAAGCACACAGTTTAAATGTAAGTACGGTTTGATTGTCAAAAACATTTCTATTTCAAGCTATTCAGTTTACTCAAACAATTCATTTTAGCATAAGTGTGCTGTTAGTTTTATTTAACCCATAGATAGGGCCCTATCAGGTGCTACCACTCCGGGCCAGAGTGGACCTAGGAGCGATGGCAATGAATGGGTACTCCGCATTCCCCAAAGCTCCAACACTGCTGGCACCTCACCATCAGATTGTTTAGTGTCATATCCAGGACACTAATTAGCGGGGGTGGGGGTCTTATCCCTCAGCAGAGGCACAGTAAGTGTATTCTACAGCCCCAGCTGACTGGGCAAGCTAATATTGGTTTTAAGCTTTTTGAGTCATTGAGTTTTATTTGATTTGCATTATAACTTCAGGCAGGCTGTAGATTAAGGGTCACTATATAACTAATTCCTGAAGACAAAAACTACTCCGAGAAGAACGGGATAACAAGCGCCAATTAAACTCAAAGAGGAACTACACAAGAACGTTATGCGCTATACTGTACAAATTCTTGAAGTACCCAACAAAACAGCAGATGTACAGCCATTTACTTTCCATCTCAAAAAACATCCAAGACAAAAAAAGACATGCGGGACACAACTGGAAAAGCAAGGGCGTACTAATCAATAACGTTCTTCAATGGACTTCAATATATGGACCTTCCAGTGTTGACCGACCAGCAAGAATTTATCTACATTAGCTCGGTACAAACACAGGACATAGTAAGGAACAATTACCGGGAGGGATGGATGATAGGGACGGATGAAGAGAGAGTGTCAGGGAAATCTATGCTCTCAGAGCGACTGGACGATGATAATGAGGATGACTATTCAAGTTCATTAAGTATTACGTCGTGCGAGGTGCCTATGCAATGAAAATTTCGCTTTCTACTTTTAAATCGACAGAGAAAAGAGGGATATACATGATAAACCTTTCTCAAGTGTTTCCTCTCCCTTATTATTATTATTATTATTATTATTATTATTGTTTTAAGGATATCTACTTGGTGTTAGGCTTTAGTCAGCGAAACTTTGTATTATTTGGACATGTCTCTGAGATTATTGAATATTTTCCAGCAGTTACAGGCGTTGGAGTTCAATCCCAGGCAGAAGCGAGAAGGATAGTTTTAGAGGGAAATAAAGCACTTGTGAAAAAAATACTTGGTGATCATTTGGGAAAATACCAAAACCTTGCTCGTGAACCGTATAATCTACAAATAAAGATTAGAGATGAGCAAAATGTTATCTTTTAACTTCGCACCCAACCCTATCTACAATTCATTATTCTGGTTATATATTTTTCATATAAGTCAGGTAGCTTAAAACAATGTGACTGCTACTATGTAACCTAATGATATCTATCCCCAGGTCACATGGTGGGTGATAAAATTGGGTCCTCTAATTGGGTAAGCTGATGAGGGGCGTGGCTATATGTAATACATGTCAAAGAACAAATCAACCTAGGTATTGTCCACATCAATTTTCCATGTGCTTCAGTTAAGGCATAAAAAGAACAGACTCTTTACTGCAACTGATTCTCTATTTGTTGTCCTGAACTCAAACGTTAATTTTTCATAAAATGGTTCCCCTGAAAATCAATACACTTATTCCAGCGAGTTTTTCATTGATCGAAGCACCACAGAAACACCACAGGATTTAGTTTTATGCTGCAACCTCCACAGCCTCAAATTTTACTCTTGTGATGAATTTTCAGTTCAAGAAATAAAAAGTCTCATTATTCGAGTCCTGGAGAGTATGGAGCCTATTGAACTCGAACAATCCTGTGTTTAGACAAAAACTCACATCCAGACTGGCTTCATTTTTTTTTTTTTAATTGGGATTTTATTTGATTAGACATCTAAACATCATCACTTTATTCTATAAGTTACTCAGCTGTTCCCATGCCTTTATTCAAATTTCAAAATCTAAAATAAAATAATATTCAAAGGTTCAGTTTTTCTGCTTTTGATCACACTTCGTGTTTTTACGTTTTAACGTATCGCCATTTTTCACCTTTCTCTCTCAATTCATCTTTCAATCTTTCGCTATCTCCTGATATTCAACCAACAAGTTTCTCTCTCTCTCTCTCTCTCTCTCTCTCTCTCTCTCGTCCCTCTTTCTTTCCATCCTTTTCGCCTCAATATGTAATATACATACAAGGGTGTATCTGCAAGAAATTATATGTTTTGTTTTTGTTTGAAGCGAAAGTTTCCAGACACCGATGTATGTAAACTGCCTGATATGTTGCGTCACTTCTTGAGGAGGTAATTAAAAACATACAAGTTTGTTTAAAAAATGCCCAGTAAAAATATCTTCTTTCCTAAAATTAATTGAATATCCTACCGCCACAGAAAAGGGTTCTCTATATTCGCTGGGATACAACTTAAAAAAAGTGGAGTTTATAGTGGGACCCGCTTCACTCAATATCCTGCTTACTAGAATACAACATTCCTATCTTTTCATTTAACATTGTAAAGATGTTTTCGAGTTTGTTTTTTTTTTTTGCTCAGCTCATTGGCCTAGTGGGTAGAGTGTTCACCAATCATCCGGGAGATCTGGGTTCAATCGCAGGTCGTGTCATACCAAAGACTCAAAAAATGTTACTTGATACCTTCTTGCTTAACACTCTGCAATATAAGGTACGTATCAAGGGTAAAGTGGAGCAATTCAGGGAAAGGAGTAGCGCCCTCCCCTACACCTCGGTGTTGTAGCTATTGAAAAGGAAGCCTTCTCGTTTCCCTTGACAACGGTCGCCAACTCTACTTACTTTTACTTGCTTTTTTTAACAAAATGGCGCAGATATCCAAAATTGTCAAATCTTGATTTCTACATTTATCAAATTCAAAAAAGTGAACGGAATTTTTGATGAAAGTAGACTTATAATTGTTGAACTATTCATAACTTTTCGGGATTTTTGTTGGTTAATTGCTTGATTGGTTGGTTGGTTGGTTGGTGTTTAACGTGCGTTATTTAATGCCAAATCTTATTTTTATATTTATGTTCTATATATAAGCGAATAGTTTGTTGATACTTTTAGTTTTAAACGAGTCGTTAAAAATCATTTGTTCGTACAAAGTTAAATGGTTTCAAGTATTCTTATCTAACAGTAATAGTTCTACTTGATATTAATCATTTACTTGCACGAAGTTTCATGGTTTCAAGTATTCCTCTCTGAATGAATTTGTGTGTAATGGTAAGGAAAGGATACTCTACATTCTGCAAAGGCCCCAAGACTAAAGCCTCACAATCAGATGCAATTAAGAGTCTTACCTAGGACATTCGTTAGATTGGGGAGAGCTTATTCTTTTGCAGAGGGGGAGTCGGCGTATTTAGCAGCTCCAGAGAGAATACTAAATATTAATGGTTTTATTAATACAAACATTATTAATAATACGGGTATTATTGATAACACGAGTATTTATTATAATACGTGTATTACTCGTGGAAATTCAGTTTTTATATATTTTCTTTTTCTGATGTTGATTGATAATTTATGAAAAAAATTTTATCCTATTTTAAAGAATATTCGGATTTAATGTTCAATTTATTTTCATCAGTTAATGAATATTTAATAAGTGGCCAGAACTTTTCTCAAACTTAATATTTCATTAACTTTCGAAAGATTTTATTATTATTATCATTATTATTATTATTTACTCATTAGAGTTTTTCCACATCAGCGTTAGCTGATGGTCTTTCACTGGAGATTGAGTGACAGCAAGTCTCCTCAAGTCTCCAGGACTCTTTTCAGTATTCTGGCCGTTCTCAATAATGTAGTAGTTTGGATGGTCTCCACTCGTCTGCCAACTTCCAAATCCTCCAGGCCCTTTAATGATCCTTTAGTTACCGTGACAAAAGCACCAATCACAATTGGTATAATTGTCACCTTCATGTTCCATAGTTTTTTCAATTCTCTAGCAAGGTCGAGGTACTTATCTCTCTTTTCACATTCTTTCAGTTTTATTCTGTGATCAGACCAGCGTTAACTCGTGGTATTTCATGAGAGTCGGAATGACAGCATGTTTTCTCTTAGTATTCTGACCATTCTCTTTACCAATCTTTTAGGGACTGTACCGAGAGTACCAATTGCAATTGGCCTCACCGTCACCTTCATGTTTCATAGTTGTTTTTTAGCAAGGTCTGGGTAGTTGTCTCTCTTTTCGTTTTCTTTCAATTTTACCCAGAGGTCAGTCGGGACGGTAAAGCCCCCGATTAGGCAGGTTTTCTTTTTTTGTTGACTATCACTAGGTCTGGTCGTCTAGTCGAGATTAGGTGATCCGTTTCTATCTCGAAATCTCAAATAATTGTGTGCATCTCATTCTCTAGGACGGATTCTGGGTTGTTCATGTACTTTTTAGTCGTATGATCAATTTAAATTTCTTGTACAATTCCCAGTCGATCAACTTGCCCACCCAGTCGGGTCTAGTTTTATACTCTTTCTGTGTTAATTTGCTGCATTCACTTTATCATATTTACCAACCCCTCTGCTCGGGAAGGATATGACACAAGGTCAGTTTTTTTAAGCGGAGTTTAACAGGTTTGAATTCAGAGTTTTCCTTCTCCTAGACTAGTTGTCTCACCAAGGCTGAAGAACCCAGTCTGCCCTACTATTTACCCATAGCTGGAGGGAGAATAATTGGATTCATACCTTTCCCAAAGGTATTAGTGCTATGTGAAATGCAATCAGTCTCGTCCAGGATTTGAACTCGTGTCGCCGTGTCAATTTCCTACGACGATAACCATTACACCACAGGCATTCGCTTTATATGTGATTGATCATTTCGTCTCTATCACCACATAACCTACATCTGCTATTTTGTTGCGTCTTATCTATTCTTGCTTTGATATGGCTGGTCCTTATGGCGTTGTTTTGTGCTGCTGTTTGGAGAGATTCAGTTTCTCTCTTAAGGTTTGCCTTTCTTAGCCAAGTCCACGTTTTCTCGAGTGAGATGTCACTTGTTAGTCTCTTAAAACGTCCACAGAGTTGTTTTTCTTGCCACTTTTTTCTGGATATTGTCGTTCCGCTGGTCGTTAGTATTGTTTCTGGTGGCTGCAATCAGTCTTTCTCTACGCTTTTGTATGTAGTCTTCGAGTCGTTGTATCGATACGTCAACCCTGTCTTCTATGCTGGCAAGTCCTCTTCTTCCCTTTCTTTTTGACACGTATAGTCTTTCAACGTCATCTCTAGGATGCCAGGCCTATGCATGGTCATTAGTTTTCTTCTCTAATCCATTTGTTTAAGGTCTTCTCTGATTCACTTCAAGATGGTCCCGAGTATCTTACGAGGTGGACAGCCCAGGTATTTATCCCTTCGATAAGGTTCCTACAATATAGTTTTATCTCAAGTAGGTTTCTGAGTCTCCTGAGATACTCTTTTTTATTTTTTTCTTTCATTTTCATTTGTTTGATGGAGTCAGCTTCAAATATTCCCAAGTATTTGTAGGTTTCCTTTTCTCCGAGCGTTTTGATTTTTTCTTGATTAAATAGTTCGATTCCTTCTGTTGTGTGTTGTTTCCCGCTTTTCATTATTAGCGTGGCGCATTCATCATTATTTTACTCACATCAACGTTAGCTAACGGTCTTTCTCTGGATTTTGGGTGACAACAAGTCCCTCAAGTCTCCTGGACTCTTCTCAGTATTCTGTCTGGTGTCAGCACTGCTGTAGTTTTGATTGTCTCCACTCGTCCTCTTTTTTCCAAGTCCTCCAGTCCTTTACGAAACCTTTGGTGACTGTAATAAGAGTACCAGCGACAATTGGTATAACCGTTGCTTTCAAGTTCCACAGTTTTTTCATTTCCTTAACGAGGTCCTCGTACTTATCCTTCTGTTAGCTTTCTTTCAATTTTACTCAGTGGTCAGACGGAACTGCAAAGCTTACAATTCGGCAAGTTCTCTTTTTTTTGTTGCTGTTGCTGTTGGTTATAATAAGGTCTGGTCGTCTGGCCGAGATTAGGTGATCCGTTTGTATCTCAAATTATTATTAATAATATTATTATTTTACTCCTTGCGAGTTTTTCGCCCCAATTTTAACAGAAGTCTAAGTTATAGCAAGTCTCCTCAGGTTTCCAGGACTCTCCAAAGTATTATAGCTGATCTTAACAGTGCTCTCGGCTCGATTCTTACTATGATCTCCATTTCCCCAAGTCTCATTTTCTGTCTTTAAGGAACTGTTCCAAGTTCTTCAACAACAATTGGTATCACCATCAACTTTTTCAGCTTTCTCTCTCTCTCTCTCTTTCTTTTTCTATCTATCTATCTATCTCACTGAGTTCTTATCTATCTCTTTGTTTTCTTTTATTTCCCTTCTATGGTCTAGTGGAACGAAAAAAGTCAGGATATAACAAGTTCTTTTGTATTGGTAATTAATTTTACGTTTGGCCTTCTGGTTGGAATTAAGTAATTCCTTTGTATATCAGTGTCCCAGAGAATAGTATACATCTTATTTTCGAGGACAGGTTTTGGTTTGTATACATACTATTTGTTAGCATGGTCAAATTTTAATCTCTTGCACAATTCTTAGTGAATCCCCTTTCCTACCCAATCATGCCTCGTCTTGTATTTCTTTTGTGTCACTTGACTGAATTCATTTATTATATTATCATTTATTATTGTTATTATTATCATTAATAAAACATTTCGTCATTTTCCACCTATGGTAGAGACGTCGGTACTCAAGCCTCGGCAGAAGGTTGACGGTTGATTTTAGATGAAAAGAAATTACCGAAAGGAGGGATTCTTGTAATGAAATAAAAGATACTAGGCACTCTAGAAATAAAAATAGACTTCAAAAATAAGATTTTAAAATAAGCTCTTTTCACTTCTTTCAAAGCGCCTCATGTATCGTGATAGCTTATTTTCTTCTCTACCTATCTCTTTTCCTCTTTTCACTTTCTTTCATTCTTTTCACTTTCTTTCATTCTTTTCACTTTCTTTCTTTCTTTCTTTCTTTTCACTTTCTTTCGTTCTTTCTTTTCACTTTCTTTCGTTCTTTCTTTTTTCTTTCTTTCTTTCTTTCTTTCTTTTCTTTCTTTTTTTCTTTCTTTCTTTCTTTCTTTTCTTTCTTTCTTTCTTTTCTTTCTTTCGTTCTTTCTTTTTTCTTTCGTTCTTTCTTTTTTCTTTCTTTCTTTCTTTTTTTCTTTCTTTTTTCTTTCTTTCTTTTTTCTTTCTTTTCTTTCTTTTCTTTCTCTCTTTCTTTCTTTTTTCTTTCTTTCTTTTCTTTCTTTTTTCTTTCTTTCTTTTCTTTCTTTTTTCTTTCTTTCTTTTCTTTCTTTTCTTTCTTTTTTCTTTCTTTCTTTCTTTCTTTCTTTTTTCTCATATATTCTTTTTATTCTTTCTTTCTCTACAACCAAAATGGAATGGTTCATAATTTATCTGAGGTGATAACAGGTCGTAAAAATCGAATCCCTGCATTCATGTCTTATTCTATCCATATCGTAATTTTGGGGTTTTCTTGAGGGGGTTCTTTCCAACAAGCGATTACATGTGCAATACCCAGTCCTCATCAGCCACCAACAAGAGGTGATACCACAGTTTCGATGGTTAAGGCGGTACTGTCATCCCTCGGTGCCAATAGCAGCTTTGGCCACCAGGCAGGGTATTATTTTGTTTTATCAAAATGTTGTGTATCTCTTTGTCTCTTATTTTCGTTAATCCTGGAGCGTTAGTTGAGTAGCGTCTTATTTCTCTTAAATCTAATGTCATCTCTTGAGATTGTTACGTTCACATTCGGTCACCTTCACTCTAGAGCTTCTACGATTTTTATTTCTTTGATAACAGTTTATTTTATTAAATGAAATATAATGATTGGATGATTTCCCAATGCATATCTTCATGTGTCTTCGAAACTGTTACTGTCAGATAATGCTTTTCAGGTCTTCAGATTACTACGCCAAGAAATTTCCCTTCATAGCATCTCTGAGGGTAATGGAAAAGTTATTTGCCAACTCCCATTTCCTCTCCATAACTGATTGTACTGAGTTACATGGCACTAGTAACAAAGCCTGATCATTGACCTGACTTAAGCGATCTCTGTTCTGACTAAACATGGTAACTAACCCAGTCATGACGACACAGTGGGGGTGGGGGAAATCAGTTTTCATTCTAGACGGTTTGGCCCTCCTGAAAGACTTGAGTGCTTTCTGTTATGATTTACCATTAGCTGGGAAAAGAAAAGATGATTCATGCCTTTCTCCAGCGCATTAACACTAAGACGAAATGCAAGCAGCCTCATCCAGATTTTGATCTCAGGCTGCAGTGTCTATTTTAACTCAACTCACGGAATTTTATGTTCATGACGTCATCAATTGCTGTTAGCCTCCGAGTAATTAATAAAATTAATGTACACCGGTGATTAGTTTTACGGCACAGCAACCGGTCTCCAGTTATATACGGAAGAAAAAAAAATTTACTATCATTTGAAGCAGATTAACACTTTATATTTAGTTGCAATATCAATGTTTTAGGAGCTAATGTATAAATGTAGAAAAAAAATTTAAACAGTAGTTCAAACTGATCTATTTGATCCATAGATGGTATTGTACAGTATACTGTGTCGTTATTAACAACGAGGAACACGTATATGTATATAAAGATATAAGATTATATATTCATTTTTGGCGATGATACTTGTGTGGAGCAGAAACGCAATCGCAGAGAGTTCGCGCACACGGAGGAGCTGTCGGGAGACGGAAGAGCCAATGAACAACTGACTTTAGCCGAAATTCGGGAACTTACATAGTCTACAACTCTCACGTGACCTGCAGCAATACCTCTTTTTCGTTAACCATGGTTATGCCCACATCTCACTTCTTTGCTTTCCATTGGTTATGTTGTCTACTTCCCATTGGCTACTTGCCCAAGCCCGGTTCTGTGGGCGTACGCATCTGCCACTATCACCGAATTCGACCACGCCCACAGTTCAGGTAATTTTCCGGATGCACCTGTCTTCAACATCCACCGTATTCACAGCACCTGTGGGCATGGTGACATTTCGGCAATCACCTTGTTGATATTATCCTTGAGCGGATGTAGCTGTCTCAACATCCTCTGATACACAGCACCTGTGGACATGATGACATTTCGGTGATCACACCGGTCTTATCAATCTATCTGTCAACAACATCCGCCGTATTCACACCCGCAGGTCACGTTGATATATTACAATGGCAGCCTCATAGTTAATAACAGCCAGTGTCAGATTGAACCTAGGTGTGGTAGCAACAAATAGGTGGCACTCAAGAAATGAAACCTCACCACTTGTAGATTACAGTCATAAGTAGGACACGTAGAGTCTTACTTCACTGTAAGAGATGAAGTTAATGAATTTTAGGCGCAATCAAAAGAGGCGTACACCAAGAATATATATATATATATCATCTTGTCGTGCCATCAGTAGGGATATCCCTGACCCTCTCTCGCTACCCCTCCCTATCGTTCATCGCTTCCGGCAGGTCCCCAGGGCTAAACGCCGTATCCTCACAGAGCTTCTATATGTAAGTTCGAGCTGGGATCGGCCATGAGAAGGGGTCCACAGGAGTACATCACTTATGAGCTCGTCCCTACTTCTCCAGCAGTGTCCTGCATGTCTGGTTCGTCTAACTTGGATAGTTTTCGTGATGGGTGGTAGGTGGCCGTACAGCTGCTGCTTTGTGGGGTGTTGCTTCCAGGACTTGTTCAATATTGCTTGCAGCATTCTTGTGTAGTCGCCATCAAGCTTTTTCTGCAGCCGTTTAGTTAGCGTCCATGTAGTGCATCCATATAGCAGTATCGACACGATCGCTGCGTGGAAGAAACTGCGTTTCATTTTATCGTATATACATATATATAGCACCGACGTAATCTAACGCAGAAATTAAAACCTCATATTGCGACTAAGAGTTTCACGTTTCCTCAGTCATCAAGTTATCCAATATCCAGAAAAAAATCTTTTTTTATTCTTTTGTATGTATTTATTTATTTTTTATTAATACAAACATAATCTTTTTATTCTAATATCTGTAGATCGTGTTCATGTCACCGCGTGGAACTTTTAGTAACAGCTCTGAATTTTGAGGACTTCTTTTAAAATTTTAATTTTATACCGGCCTTCTTTTTGTTTTGAGGCATAGAGCACTTTTTAAAATTTTAACCAGTTAGTTTTACGTGACAGATTTTTGCCGTCCCAATTAAAAACATGCGAAAAATAGATATGAATTCTTGTAGTGAAGGAAAAAATGCCAATTATTCTAGAAAAAAAATGAACGTTCTTCATTTTTGTTATTCTATTCCTTTCACTCTTTCTTAAGTTTCCCGTTTTTTTTTCTCTTTCTTTCCTTTCTTTCTATTCCATTGAAAGAAACAATAAGCGTCTGATGTATCGTATTATCACTTCCTTTCTTCCTCCATCTACTCTCTCTCTCTCTCTCTCTTTCTTTTTATTTCTTTCTTAACCGTTTTTCTCTCCAGCGTGTTACTTTTTTTCTTTTCTCACAGTGTTATTTTTTATTGCGTTCTTTTGTATTTGTTTCGTTCGTGGTTAGTCAAAACCAGTCGTAACTTCATATATAGTTAAAAAAAAGAGTCATCATCATCGTCATTATCATCAAGTCGTGCTTAAAACACGAAGTTATCTGATTATCTCTCGACATACGTTCCCATCGTCTATCGCTCCTAGCGGGTCCTCTAAACTTCATCCAATCTCCGTACTGAGCTCATGTAAATAAGTACTTGCTGGTCAACCAACACTGGTCAGTCCAAGTGTAGGAGTCCATGAAAGAACGTTGCTAAACCTATTTTCGTGTGTTTCTTTTATATTTCCTTGATCTCATTTTACCTTTTTCTGTTTATACAACAACAAAGGCTGCTGCTGCTGCTGTTGCTAAAAATAAAATACCTTAAAATTCCCTTAGCCAACGTAGTCCGCTTGTAGCCGTGTGGTCTGAAACGTTAGTCTATCGTAAAGTTGGACGGGTTTCGATCCCGGCTTCGAGCGTCCTGCCGGTCTAGCCACACTGAAGAGTTCTGATAGAACGAAACAGTCTGTCTGTGGATGACAATATATATATATATATATATATATATATATATAATTTCTATATTCAGTGTGTATATCTAAATGAATAGATCCGAAAATGATTTCAAATTTGCTATTTAGGGTTGTTTTTTGTCTTTTTTCTATTATTTCATTTACCTCTGAACTCCAAAGAAACAATCAAAGACACAAAACCTTGAATTACACTCAGTCAAAATTCAAACGCTACTTGATTGCCTTACGAGGACTGGAATGTCTAAAACACGTGTTGCATAAGTACATGAAATAATTAAACAAAAACTAAATATTAAATTTAAAATCATTTGCGGACCTATTCATTTAAAAACATTTATACTTTTCTCTCGTCACACCAATAATTTCTCTCTCTCTCTATATATATATATATATATATATATATATCTGTAGCCAAACAGATTGATTATCTTATTTGTGATCAAAGATTTTAATGTTCAATCGATGCACTTAATAGAAATGACTAAGGTTGAATGAATTCACAAGGAAAGAGTCGATCTTCAATTATTTAAAAAATAATTATTGGATTATAAACCTATCGACTTATCTGAAGAAGAAGAAGAAGAAGAAGAAGAAGAAGAAGAAGAAGAAGAAGAAAAAGAAGACCCTCATATGACGATTTTTTGAAAGAAAATGATCAGCGGAAAATAAAGGAAAAAACGAAGAAAAATTAGAAAAGGGTAGAACAAGAGAAGAAAGAAAATGTCAGTTCGAATGTTGAATTCGAAAGTATTAAATAGAGCCCCCACACCCGCCCCATTTAAACTTAATCCGTAACTAATGAACTGACCACGTGCTCATTGAAACTAATCTTAATGAAAATCTGATCAACAAACGTTTAATATTTTACAGATTTCAGTATTGTATTCATATGAATTCTGAGGTCATATGAGAAACAGATTTTGCATCATGTGAGAGTGATCATCTGTTTAACACATTTTTCAACTTTTAACACTGGGCAACAAACAATTTGCTGTTGGGTTTAAAGCGAGGGTTTTATGCTCACTTGAATTTAATGATTACAAACACAACCGCTTATTTTCGCCGCAGTATTTACCTGGCCTTCACCTCCTCAAAATGTGACACAATGCACGATAAAGGCCAGTGCCAAAAATTGTTTGGTGCCCATCGGCATTCCTCACCTGAGAAGCACCCCACGAATCAGAAAATAAAGCCGACCCTGGCCATTTTAGGCGAAGGAATAGGTGCTGTCTGATGGGGGACGGTCTTTTGTAGCCAAGCTTCAATATATAGCCGAGTCGAAACCCTAGTTTCAGGCTAGTATTTATCTATTACTCACACCCTTGGATGAATGCAACACCAGGTCATTTGTAGGTGAGGGCCTCTTACATAAGTGCCTGAACGGTTGAAGGGATGGCTAAAAGCTTCTTGGTTTCCGTCGATATTCCTGTGCTTGGAAGGCACCGCAGACATCAGGCATAGAACTTGACCCTTATTTTTTTTTATACGAGGGGCAAGTGCTTCCTATGTGGAAAGAAACTTTGAAGCTACGCTTTTCATTGTATAGTCAGGTTGGAAGCGAACGTCACCTTGTTTATCCAACTTTCTGCTATTGGCAAATTATGACACAAGGTCAATTTTTAAACGGAGTCCCTTCCGTGCAGAAATACATGGTCGAGAGCTGTGCTAGAAATGCCCGCTCTACCACAGCATTCCTCTCTTAGGATACCCCTTTGGCAGTGAAGCTGACCAGAGCTTTTTAAACAAGAGAATAGGTACTTCCTAGTAAGGAAGCCCCCTGAAACCAAGCCCTTCATAATTTACCAGCAAGAACCAAAACTAGAACTTATCTTTTTGGGGGGTGTCCTCGTGGTGTAATGGTTAAAGCGATGGACTGCGGAATCGTAGTACATGAGTTCGTACTCCAGTCGCGCTATTATGTTCACTTTCGGGCAAATACCCTTGGGAAAGGTATGAACCCCCTTATCCTCCCTGCTATGGGTTAAATAGTACCACTACTGTTCTTCTAGGAGAATGGCTTTGGCATTAAATAACCTACAAAGGTTGATATGCCATTAAACGAAGGAACCAAACCTAGAACTTATTTTCGCTACCGATGAAATTAATTACCGAATTTTATATAAATTGATAATGAAAGACAAGCTATCCTAATTGAGTTGTTTAATTTGCATATTTTGATGCGTTCTCAATTTTATTTTCAGAAAAACTGTTGAATTTTTCATTTTCTTTATTTAGTACGTGATTGTTTTAATTATTCTTGACTGCAAAAATGTTGCTGTCAGCCTTTTACAAAATGAAAACCAAATATTCAGTTTTTCCGTTCAAGGTTTTTATTCTACATTTTATTTTACATCATATATAATTATTTTTGTCCGGTATATGGGTTGATATTAATTTACCAAAATATTTTTAAATACACAACAATCGACCATTTATTATTTCAGAAGCTAAACGTGATTTTATGTCGTAGAGAAACCTGCATTTGTAAGTATTAATTCCATTTTTTTATTTTTCACTATTTTCTGAATAACCCAGATGAAACAGTGGATATTCAGATTATTAAAAAAAATCAAAAAGTTATTTAAATGAAGGGGTGTAATTTGCGGTGTTTGTTAAAGTTTAATTATTTTCATTGATTTTGAAATCCATTGATAAGACCTTAACACGTCCCAACACGCCGGATCAAAGTGAACCTGAAAGTAATTAAGAGGTCATCCAATCTTCCCAAAATTACAGAACTGGCGCCTCATCATCAAATGAGGTTTTGTATCATACGCAGACCACCATGAATTCAAAAATACTTTTTAAAAAGTTGCAGTGAATTGTGGGTACTACGGTTATTATTTATTCTATATTATTTTTTTTATTTCTATCTAATTTATTTATCTACTTATTTATTTTTTCCTTTTTCAAAATAACCTAATGGATATATCATAGTCTCCAAAGTCGTGCAGAAAATTTCACCAAACTGGAAGTCTCCAGTGTTTTGAAATCGGCATTCAAAACTAGGCGTTTACTTGAAATCGAACTCCGACAACTAACGCCAAATCATTTATATCGTTAAACTCACGTGGCAAGCTCATCATACTTACTCCAATTCTATCATATTTCTTTCATTAAAAATAAAAAAATTCTGAAAGAATAATTAAAAGTAAATAGACCAAGAAAATAAACAAAAAATCAAGTAAATATATCGGCCGACTTGAAAACTAGCCGGGTCTCTAATTGGTCGCTGTGGAAAACAAAAATGGCAATTAACCTGAAAAAAGATGCCTTTAGAGATATCTCCGTTGGGTCGTCTTCGGTTATTTTTTGCATAGAATCTAGAAGGAAGGGCGGTAAATGCACATCTTCAATGCATATGTTTAAATATCTGTATTTACAAAGTTTTCTTTAGATTGGAACAAGAAAAAGGTTTGTTTTTTTTTTGTGGTTGGAAGACTGTGCTGCGCCAATATTGTCCCCTTTCTTCCATCTGTCCGTTGTTCGTTCTATCGTTGGTTCTTTGATTATCTCCGCTCTTTCCTATTTTCACATCAAGCTTGTTTCTTTTCTTCTTTCTCTTCTTCATTCCTTACTTCCTTTTATCCTTCCTTCTTTCTTTCATCTTTTCGTTCGTTTCTTTTTTCATTCTTTCTTTTGCAATTCATTGTCTTCTTTATTTCCTTTCTTCCTTCCTTATTCGCTTTTTCTTATCTTCCTTATTTTCTTTACTTCTTTTTTTTTGTTCTCTTTTTTGTTGTCTTTTTATTTTTTACTTTTTTCCTTCTCTCTTGCCATCGTTTCTTTTCTTTTTATTCACGTTATTTTGTTTTTATCTTACATTTTTTTGTTTATTTTTTGTTTCTTTACTTTTCCGTTCTCTGTTTTTTTCCTTTCCTTTCCTCCTACCATCCTGACGTTTTTCCTTCTCTTTTCGTCTCATAACATTTTTCTTTTCATATTTTCTACGCTCTTTTAGTTCTTCCATCCAAACTTCTTTCTTTTTTTTTTTCATTCGTCTTTTTTCCCTTCACCCTTATTAACGTTTCTTCTTCCTTCTTTTATTCTTCCTTCTCTTGTTCGTTTCTTTGCATTATCTCTTGAATATTTCCTTCCTTCCTTCCTTCCTTCCTTCTCTTTTAAGTTGACTAAATCACTATTGATAACTCACTGTTCTACAGTCACAACTTTTATTGATACTAAGATAAACCTAAGAGATACTAGTGTGTACAAAAAAAAAGATAAAATATTGAGACTTATGACACATCGAGGTGTCAAGAAAGACCAACTTTATTACAAAGGTTATCGGTAGCACCATTTATTGAATTGTTTGCCAGGTAGCAAAAAATTTATTCCTTTTTAGTGTTTGAATTTAATAAAACTCATTCGGTTATTCTCGTACGTTGGTATTTTACAACAGCGACAAGACAATCCCTACCAACAAGACAATCCCCACCAACAAGACAATCCCCACCAACAAGACAATCCCCACCAACAAGACAATCCCTACCAACAAGACAATCCCTACCAACAAGACAATCCCCACCAACAAGACAATCCCTACCAACAAGACAATCCCCACCAACAAGACAATCCCTACCAACAAGACAATCCCCACCAACAAGACAATCCCAGTCCTGGTTATGTATTATAAGAACCCGGATACTATTTTATCTTATTTGAGATTTCATTGAACATCATATACAGTTATAAAGTATCTAACCGACTTCCTACCAAGTCGATATATGACACGAGGTTGCTTTATTGTGGGTAGCCATGCACAAATCAAGACGTGTGCGGTTGATCTAAAAATGTTTAGAACCATCGATATTCCCCAATGGGGACGCATTAGGCGCCGAGCAATAAACTCAATCCTGCAAAGCAATTATAACCTGGGACAGAGGAAAGTCTTCTGGAATAAAGCAATCATCAACCACTCATAATACAGTTAAGACCGTCATAGTGAAACGGTGAAACGTATTTATACAAAAAAGAACGACAAGGGAGGTAATCGGTCGTCTTATCCCTGTTTGTCACCAAACTGCATTTGATTATAAGGCTTTTGGAGTTACGGGAATATGAAATATCCCTTCACTAGGATTTCTCTCCGGTTGTCTACGTCCCAGAATGGTAGTGCCACTTAAAGTCTTATTAGCGGATCAAATAGAACTGTTCAATCTTTACTAACGATTATTAGTGATGGTTCGTTTTAGATAGGAAGACTTTATAAATAGAATTTCTAATGTTGAATTGTAATACGAGGATCCTTAAATAAATTTCCAGACATTTTTCGTATTGGCCCTTTTATTAATAGTACACACGTGAAACTCTAGTCCCCTTCGAAGTAATCTCCTCCGGCTGCAATGCAACAGCTACTGGAAATCCCCATGGAAGTTCTCTGATGTGAGAATGTCAATGACCTTCGTCACGGCTTCTTTCATCTCCTCAATTCTCTCATAACGACAGCCTCTGAGCTTTGGGAATAACCAAAAGTCACAGGGAGCAAAGTCTGGACTATAGGGAGGCTGAGGAACTGTCTTGATGCCCATCTTGGTAAAATAGTCTGTAACAAGGATGGAGTTGTGGACTGGTGCATTGTCCTGATGGAAATGCCACTGACCCGATTTGAGGAATGCTGGCCTCTTTCGACGGAATCTCTTCCTGAACTCTCTTAAAACCTCAACATAGTAAGCCTACCCCTAACCCTCTGGCCAATCAACTCTGGTGTATTGAATTCCTTACTCCTTCCACACCTCTCATCAGCCCTCACAGACTCCCTGCCTTCGTTGAATCTCTTATGCCCCTCAAAAACTGATGCTCGATTCATGCAAGATGGTCGAAAAGCAGTCTGAAGCAATCCATACATTTCTGTGGATTTTTTCCAAGTTTAAAACAGAATTTTATTGCATATCGTTCTTCTAAAGTGTCCTCACGTGCAGATTGCATTTTTGAAATTCACCAGCTGAGACAATCGGGCTTTAGCAGGGTGTATTCCAATTGCTGCTGTAAGTGTTCATTTGAACCTGAAATCATAACAATTGGTCAGTCATCTCATAAGATGTATAGCAATAACATACTAAATTTTCAAGAATCTATGACAATTTTAAATGCCCATACAAAAAAAAGTCTGGAAACTGATTGAATGTAATACGTACTTGAAATCATTTAACCGTGTGCAAACAAATAATTAAAATTATTTACTGTGTGCAAACAAATGATCATTATTTAATTAGATAGGAATACTTAGTAAAAATATGATTATTATTTAGTTGGAATACTTGAAACCATTTAACTGTGTGCAAATAAAACAGCTCTAACTCGTTTAAAAATAAAGTTATCCAAAAATTATTTGCTTACTAATCATATGTATAAACAAGATTGGATATTAAATAACTTACAAAGGTTGATATGCCATTAAAGCAAGTAACATTATCAAGACAATCCATTTACAATTGGTACAAGAAATGTTTGTGTAAAATGTTTGTGTTCTTGGAGACCATTAAAATTGGAAAATAACTCGGAGCACGTTCCTGCAAGTTCCAATGGAAGTTCACTAGAAGTTAACGAGTGTTGAGTTACAAATTCCAAAGCAGACGTGGAAAAATTACCAAAATAGTTGAAACGGCTGATTCTTTGCAAACTACAGTTATTGCAAATCTTAAGAGATAAGACAACAACAACAACATCAAGAAAAACCCGAGACTCCTAAATAGAAATGTTAGGATATGAGTGAAGATAAAGATGGGTTTAATGGAACATCTAATTTTTAGCGATCGCTCGACGCTAAGTTGCAGTTATAATCTTCGAAGGCTTTTCTACAAAACTGCGCATCCTGAGTGTTAATATTTTAAACAGATTTTTAAAATATATTCTTAAAACTGTCTATTTCTTTTGAAGACACCCTATTTTAAAAACAGTATTCTGCTGCATGGTGTGTGTGTATGTAGGTGTCAGCCTGTATGTATACGTGTACGTGTTTCAGTGTGTGTATACGTTGGTGTGCACCTTTAACTGTTACTTGATAGTGTTAGCCTCACATTGAGTTGTTTATGTCTAACCAGTCATATCGCATCCGCCGTCGGCAAGTGAAAACTTAGATAAAATTTCAGATAAGTTTTAGATTAAAAGAAAATATTAAAACTAATTTGTTCCATCTAGTCTGTCTTACAATGTAGATATACACAAATCTTCCATCTAGCTTTCGACGGGTTCTTGTTTATTTATTTATTCCATGTTATATATATATATATATATATATATATTTACTTGTTCAATTATTCATAAGCTAGGTTCATACTCAACGTTGCCCGGCTGGAGGGAATAACATCACATATAATGGTATATTAAAATCTGTTTTCTATGATAGATTTCTTCTAAATTAATTAATTTATTTATTTTTACTAAGAAGCCGATCTTATTAAATTCTAAATTGAAATAGAATTTTGTCTTGTAGAATTATCTTCTGTTATTTATTTTTCAGGTTTGGTTTCTTTTGTTTAATGGCATATCAACCTTGGTAGACTATTTAATGCCAAAGCTATTGTCGTCGAAGAACAGTAGTGGTACTATTTGACCCATAGCAGGGAGGATAAGGGGGTCCATACCTTTCCCAGGGGTATTTGCCCGAAAGTGAACGTAATAGCGCAACTGGAGTACGAACTCGCTTACTACGATTCCGTAGTCCATCGCTTTAACCATTACACCACAAGGACACCCCCTCTATTTATTTTTCATTAAACATGATTATTAAATAAGGAAAAAAAAAAATGACAATAAAATACTGACGATTATTAATATTCTTGTTTTTCATATTTTATCTTTTCATGTTTATTTATTTATAAAAATGACAGGAAATTAAACGAATATTTTTTAATGTTTAAGGTCTAGAAACAATCAATAACTTAAAAAATCATTTCTGTTTTTTTTTTTTTTTTTTTATTATCACATAATCATTTCTTATTGTTTGTATTTTCTTAATAATTGTTTAATTTTCGAATTATAATGCCATAAATGTTTCTTTTATAATAATTCTTTGTATTTTCTTAATAATTGCATCAATTGTCAATCAATTTTGTTTGCAGAATTCAAAAATGTTTATTTGAGAAAAAATAAATGTAAAAATATAGATGTTTTAGGTCTGTTACTTCATTTAATATTTTAGATTATCGATTTAAAAACTATTAATACTTCTTAGAAAGATCACATCAAAGACTTGAATCCCTAAAAGGATTTAACTTTTAGAACTGATTTTAAAAATCATGTTGATTTGATTTTGAAAAAGTGAAAATTAAGGGAGATAATTATAGTGGCGTGTGATAAGGAAATTTTCCAAGGTTTCTTTTTTTAATGGCTTATCAACCTTCGGGGGTTATTTAATGCAAAAGCCTGCCTTTAAGAACAGCAATGATACTATTTAATCCATAGATAGTGACATAAGGAAAGAAGAAAGGCAGAAAGAAAACGTCACAGAATTTTTTTTTAAATCGAAAGAAAAAAGAACAAAACACTTCCTTTTTCCCTATTCTCCTTCTTACCTGTTCCCTTATAATATCTTTCCTTTAATCCTCTTCGCAAATCACTCGACCAGAATTGGTTGAAATGCGGGTTAAGCAAAATGGTAAGAAGAAAACCTTATTGGTAACATAAACGTTTCAATAGTGTCCTTGTTGAATATTTTTCTTTTACTTTCTTTTCTTTTTTTGTAGATAGATAGATAGATAGATAGATAGATAGATAAAGAAATTGAACACTCGTTCTGCTGATTGCCTAGTCTTGCTTCTGTTTTGAATGATTTAACTCGAAGACAACTTCCGTTAGCCGCACTCAGTTTAAAGAAGGCAGTGATACGTAATAAAGTAAGTAATGTTGTCTCCCTTTAGTCAAGGGCGACCAGAAGGCTCCCTTTTCAATAGCTACAACACCGAGGTGTATGGGAGGGAGCTACTCCTTTCCCTGGATTGCTCCACTTTACCCTCGATAGGTACCTTATATTGCTGAGTATTAAGCAAGGAGGTATCAAGTACCATTTTAAAAGTCTTTGGTATGACGCGAACTGGGATTAAACCCAGATCTCCTGGAACATCGGCAAACACTCTTGACCAATGAGCCGGTTATACACTGTAAAAATAAACAAAAGTCTTTTAAATACGATTAATTATCTTAAACTTTAATGAAAGCGATTCTACGACCCTTATTTTAAATAATGACCATCTAACAACCTGTATGTATTATGAGTAAATATATCTTAAGAATAATTATCTTATATCTTAATAAAAACAACCCTGTAGCATTTGTTTTTTTATCAATGACCATCTAACTAAGCAAAGTTGGCGACGTTAGTTTAAGATGACCGGAATGCTCCGTTTTCAATAGCTACTACACCGAGGTGTAGGGGAAGGCGCTACTCTTTTCCCTGGATTGCTCCACTTTACCCCTGATCCTTACCTTATAATGCTGAGTGTTAAGCAAGGTGGTATCAAGTACCATTTTAAAAGTCTCTGGTATGACTCGACCTGGGATTGAACCCTGCTTTCCCGGACCATTGGCAAACACTCTACTCATTAGGCCACTACTTGTATGTAATACGGCTACGTACTACAAGTTTAATTAATAAAAATGGTCTAACTCATACCCAGAGATAATTATTTCACAGTAGATTTAAAAAATAAAATAAAGTGTTTGTAATTATTATTATTATATTAATAGCATTGTTTGAATAATTCATAATTATATCGCATTACCGACATTAAAAGACTATAACATTATGCAGCAAAGTTCATTACTTTAGGCGGGAAAGGTGACTGATTGGGTCATTAACGACAGCGAAAACCTTTGAATGAGTCAGAAAAGCAATTTAACTAATGATCTCAAATATTGTTTAAACAACGACACAACTAAAAATGAAAACCACGACAAACATGAAAGATATCAAAGAGTTCTTAAAAAGATAAAAACACATATAATTTTAAGAATTAAAATCTATTCTTTCTTCCTTCTTTCTTTTCTTCCCATCTTTTCTTCCTCTTTTTCTTCTTTCTTTCTTTTTTCCTCTTTCTTTTCTTCCTTCTTTCTTTTCTTTCTCTTTCTTTTCTTTCTTCTTTTTTTCCTCTTTCTTTTCTTCCTTCTTCCTCTTCTTTCTCTTTTCTTTCCTTCTTTCTAAAAACTCGATGTTCTTTTTTTTACGACTGTCGAATATCCGGGCACCACGTTATGATGCAGTGATTAACAAGTACATGTTTCAGATCAATTACTTCTGAACTGTGAATTCGTATCGTCATACCTGCGATCTTGTTTCGGTGCTATATGCATATTATTTCTGATTTAGAGAGGAAATTTGCACTTTCTTTTACCATTGGAACACTTTACTGATTATCAGCTAACTTAGGATTATTTCATGTGAATTTATTAAGTTTTTTAAGACTTACGATCAAGACACACTTAACTTACCTATTTTCGCTGGATCCCTAAAGTTTAGAGGAACTTGCAAAGAACTTTGGTGGATGAACTGCGGGTTATGTTACTAAAAGTCTTTGTTCCAGATTAAGTAAAGATGAATAAATTCTAATCACGGACGTTAAGCAACAATTAACCTGGACAACACTTAAATGGGCGACAACTTAGAAGCAACGAGTGATGTAAACAATATGGGATCTGTTTACTAGGCTAAGTAAAGTTTCTTGACTTCTACGTTACTTTAAGAATTTCTTCACGTTAGATCACGGAAGTTAAGAAGAATGTGTCAGATCAGAACTTAGATGGGTGATCACTGAGAAAGAGCGGGAACCTTGATACTGAGAGGCCTGTATCCCAAACTTTGCAAAGCAGTAAAAATTCTCAGAAGACATTTTTAAAATTCAAATCCCTGTTTCCTTTAATGCAGAACTTAAATAATAAAGGATTTTTTTTTTTACCAAAAATTAAAAGGAAGTGAAAATATTATTACTAGCAGAATTTTCAGCCAAGAATGATATTTGATATTGAGAAATGGACAATATTCCTAAGCAAGACAGAAGGATTAGTACCAGCCAATCAGAAAATAATCAGAACGATCAGAGTAGAAAAAAACTACAAATATCAATGAAAATTTGAAGCAGATATCATCAAGCGAAGACGACAAAAGTAAGAAAAGATGCCTCAAAAGAAAAAGAAAAATACTGGAAACTAAATTCTATCTCATAAATTTAATCAAAGGAATAAATATCTCAGCAGTTTCTTTCGTAAGATACTCTGGATTATTTTCAAACTGGCCAAGAAAGAAGTTAAGAAATATCAGAGAACAAGAAAATCAATGACTAGACATAACGCCTTACATCCTGGACATGATATTGAGAGACTTTACAAGTGTTGTCATGGAATATCCCACATTCCCTCGTAGTCATGAGTAGTGAGTATATACGGTGAGCACAGCATTCCTATCCTTGTTTCAGAGATGAGGCCAGCCCCATTTAATTGCTGTTAGCTTTACCGCCGCGGCTTTTTAGCCGAGCCGTCTGGCATTCGTGTCGGACGGGGCATTGTCCATCTAAGGCAGAGTCGAGGCCGGAAGGCTCCTAGTTTCGGTTGGACCACCTTTGGGTGGGCGAGCTGCATTACTGACACTTTCGTAGGGCACTTGACCCCGTTGTCCAGTTTAAGCTATAATCTGGCATCTGTGCCAGGACTCATGTTTGGGTCCATATCCAGCTAGGCTCATCTGGTTACATTGCATTGAGGGAGCCGATGACCAGCATAGTCCAGCAGGGTTCGAGCCTCAGCTCGGGTCCGAACTTCCGCTCCTGTAACCCCCACTATAATGCGACCTTCGGGTCATTTAACCGTGTGTCAATTCCTATCTGGTGGGAGGCAAAGACAAATATATATCGCTGCGGAGATAAGGAATTAAATTGCTTTTGGCTTAACCCCCGCGACTTTTTAACCAGGCTATCTGGCATTCGTGTCGGACGGAGTGTTGCCATATAAAGCTAAAATTTCACAAAAACCAACGGAAAAAACGAATTTAGAATGCAAAAATGGCACGAAAATAACAACTTGGATATGTTAGAAAGCAAACTAAAGAAATGGCGCACGGGATGACTTTAATAAGGCTTCTTAAGTGTTCACCAACGGTCCGGGAGACCTGGGTTCAATCCCAGGTCACGTCATACCAAAGACTTTAAAAACGGTACTTGATACTTCCTTGCTTAACACTCAGCATTATAAGGTATGTATCACGGGTAAAGTGGAGCAATCAAAGAAAAGGAGTTGCGCCCTCCCATACACCTCGGTGTTGTAGCTATTGAAAAGGGAGCCTTCGGGTCACCCTTGACAACGGTCGCCAACTATATGAAACTTATATGAGTTTAAATTCATAAGACAGTGTCTATACTGTTCCTTGCTTTAAAAAATCTTTCTTTGCTCTGGTTACTGGAAGAAAACTGACATCAATCTGGTGTTAATCTCACAGATAGAAAGATAAACAGAATGTGATAGATAGATAGATAGATAGATAGATAGATAGATAGATAGATAGTGAACAAACTGGAACGAAAAGAAAGAAAAAATGAATTAAAAAAAGAAACAAAATAATCTTCTGAGCTTGAAACTCACTGCGTGCCACTTTCCGATAGACTGAGCTAAGTTAAGTAAATAACTCCCCCATGCAGTCATTTACATAAACAATAATGAATTAGTTAACGGAAACAGGAAGTCATGTGAACAGGGGAGGGGGTCGGGTAAAATTTCTCTTGTGTATCCATACACACCTATGGTTATGTTTATAAAGTCAGAAAGAGGGTGGGATCGAGACTGAGACAGCCAGAGAGACGGAGCGAGGAAAAATAGAGTGAGAGAGAAAATGAATGCGGGAAAATCTGTGTGAGAGAAAGGAAGAAGACAAAACACTGAGAGAGAGAAAAGTAAAAAGTATGAACTATAACTGCAAAGAGAAAGAGGGAGAGGGAGAGTGAAGAAGAAGAAGAAGAAGAAGAAGAAGAGAGAGAGAGAGAGAGAGAGAAAGGAGAGTAGTAGTAAGAAAGAAGAAGATTTGAACAAATTAAAGAAAGATGGAGGAAATATGAATGATGAGAAAAATTTAGGAAGGAAAAACGGAACGTAAAGTAAAAGAAAGAAAGAAAGAAAGAAAGAAAGAAAGGAAAAAGGAAAGAAAGAAAGAAAGAAAGAAAGAAAGAAAATGTCAAGAAATAAGAGCATGCAAGCAGAGATATATAATCACCTCATCCGAATCTTTTCAGGAGTGTAGAGGCGGAAAAATTGGCTGATTATTTTGAAGGAGGTTTCTTTTTCCAACCGAATACTCCAAGTCAAATACACCATTTTTTTTCGGGCGCGTGCGCGTATGTACCTTGGTTGTACATTTTTTTTTATTGTCGTTAGTGGTGGTGGCGTTGGTGGTGGTGGATGGTGTTTTCTTCGTCTTTTTTTTTGTTTTTTTTTTTCTATGACTGATCTTGTTTCATTTAGCTGTCAAGGTCACGTGAGGCACAAAACAAGAATCTTCAAATGTTATTGCCATGGTACCGAAATACAATTATATATATATATATATATATAAAGGGAGAGAGAGGGGGAGAGAGAGAGAAACAGAGAGAGAGAGAGAGAGAAACAGAGAGAGCAACAGATGGACAAAAAGAGAAATGAGAAATATAGATTAAATTGATGCACAATGCTTTGAGATAGATAGATAGATAGATAGATAGAAAGAAAGATAGATATGAACCAGAGAGAAAGAGAGAGAGAGAGAGAGAGAGAAATATGTAGAAAGATATGAACCGACTGAGCTAAATATGGATATAACAAGAAAGACACACACACACACACACACACACACACACACACACACACACACATATATATATATATATATATATATATATATATATATCTGATGAATAAGTTCTGAGATAGAAGACTTCCTTCTACGGTTTTCTCGGCTTAGCTTGCTCTGTCTCAAACTGAGCTAAACTTATGAATTTGAAGACAAATGTCATTGTGACATATGATTAGAGACGAGAGGGTGTAATGGCGCTAAAGTGCTGGACAATGGCTTCGAAGTCAGTTTGAACTCCAGACCTACTATCACATTTGCTTACGAACCAATAGACTTTGGAAAGATACGAACCCTCTCATCTACACAGCTATGGATTGAACAGTATCACTACAGTTCTTCAAGGATGGCTTTGCCATTAGATAACCCATGGAGGTTATTATGCCATTAAACAAATAAACCAAACGAAACCAAACTTAGTAATAAATGGAAGGAGAATGAGACGGACAAGAAAAGAGACAGACAGATAGATAGACAGACAGAAAGTGGACACGACAAAAAGTTTGAGAAAGAGAGATAGAATGATGGAAAGGATGGATGAAAAATTTGAAATGTCAGTGAGAGAAAGTATTTAGAGACTGCAAAATATCCGGGTGACAAACAGACAGAAAGAAACAGACAAATAAGTAAATGAAGACATTGCAGACAGCAAAATGTCAGAGAACGGACACTGTGAAATGTCCGAGAAAGAGAGAGAGATAGAGTTAGTGTGTGTGTGTGTGTGTGAAAGGAGATTACGGACTGCAAAATGAATGAGAGAAAAAATACTGAATTTGTAGATTGCGAAATGCTGAAGAAAGACATTCAGTTTTCAGCTTTTTTTAATGGCATGTCAACCTTCGAGGATTATTTGATGTCCAACCCAGCAAGGGTACTAATCAACTGAAAGCTGCAGTTCATAACTTTTCCGATGGTGAACATAATAGTGTGACTGGGATTCGAACTTGCTTATTTAAAGGCCACAGTTCAGTACTGTAGCCATTACGTCCTCTTCAGAAGGAGAGAGAGATTGGGATTATAAAATATGACAGTTACTGCAGTATTTGTGAAAGAGAGAGAACCAAATGTGTGAGACAGAGGGAGGGGGAGGGAAAGTGGGAGATTAGAGACAACAAAATCTAATAGAGAAAGAGAAAGAGACAGTGAGAGTGAAAGTGTGTTTGTGGTGGTGGTGGTGGTGGTGGTAGATGAGGGATTAATAGTAATGTGAAATATGAGAAATAGGATATAAATAAATACTAAATATTACAGTGGATTAAAAAAGGCAAACGAAGAGGGGGAAAATGAACACCAATAAAATTATTTTCTACTCGTTCAGACGTATTTGAACAAGTCATGTTCGTTGAAATTCCCACAAAATTTTACCTAATAACAGTATTCATTAAATTTTGCGTAATCTGTCACACAGACCCCAGATTCTTTTCAAAACTTATCGTTCCTGAGTGGTCAACCATTTACGTACTCGGCAGACTCATCACTGCTTAACGACGATAATCTAGCGGGAACCCAGAAACGGAATCTCTCCTAATAGCAGCACAAAATAATGTCATAAGGACCAATCATAACAAAGCCAGGATAGATAAGACGCAACAAAATAGCACATGTAGATTATGTGGTGATAGAGACGAAACCATCAATCACATAATAAGCGAATTCAGAAAATTAGCACAGAAAGAGTATAAGACTAGACACGACTAGGTAGGCAAGGTGATCCACTGGGATATGGGAAAGAAATTTAAATTTTACCATACGAACAAATGGTATATGCATAACCCAGCATTTGCCCAGCACAATGAGACACTCAAACTCCTATGGGATTTTGACATACTAACAGATCACCTAATCACAGCCAGATGACCAGACCTTATAATAATCAACAAAAAAAAAAAAAGAGAACTTTTAAAATTGTGGACTTTGCTGTCCCGGTTGACCACAAAGTACAAATGAAAGAATAAGTGAAAAGAAGGATAAGTACCTCGACCTTGCTAGAGAATTGAAAAAACTGGAATATGAAAGTGACGTTTATACTAATTGTAATTGGTGCTTTTGGTGCAATCACCGAAAGATTATTAAAGGGACGGGAGGACTTGGAAATAAGATGAAAAGTAGAGACCATCCAAACTATTACATTATTGAGATCAGCCAGAATACTGAGAAGAGTCCTGGAGAATTTAGTGTCACTCAAACTACAGAGAAAAACCATTATGTAACGCTGGAGTGGAAAACTCCCAAGGAGCAAATAATGATAATAATAATAGCTTAGATTTGGAGCCTCTAGCAAGAATTGATTTTAGTTCTCAGTTCATATTGGTTGAAACACGCGGTGTAGATGTTATCGCCGTACTAAATGGACTCGCCAATCAGAGTTCACATCCTAAACGAGGCTGATAACCTTTCAATTCGTGATAATGCTCTTGGGAAAAGAATCGGGTTTCAAGGTATTTTAGTTCTTTCTATTATCTGACACCGTTTTGGGTTATTCTATTCTTATCCCATGTAATCTTGCTGGTTTAATTTCTTGGATAAGAAAGATGTAATGGAATTATATGAAAGAATAGAATACAGGAGGCAAAGATATCTTTATATTTTGCCTTTATTTCTTGGTTCAACAACCATGGGTGAGGAAATTATTCCTGAATACAAATGAAATGTGAATTGAATTACTATGACCAGAAAATCCACCGAACATCTTCGCACGACATACGGGGACACTGGACCGCTGATTCGACCTTATTAGGTCGAATCAGCAGTGTATACTGTAATCTCCACCACTGGAGATCGAACCAGCGACCACAGATTGCAGTGCCGAAACTCTACAACTGAGCCACCGGTTCATATCGCACACAAGTGACGCCAAATCAACTAGTCATGGCAATTGCGCGGCCAAATAACCTAAATGTGTCTTGCAAGTTACATACGTACTCTTTCCAGAGGGTACGGTCACCCCCCGGGGTCCACGTCTTCCTAAGAAGCTTAGAAATACGCATCCACGTAATTATTATGACCTCAAGGGCAAGGGAATAGATGTTCATATATTTACGTTTTAAGTAGAGGAATTAATATTGTGTTCACAATATTAATTCCTCTACTTAAAACATAAAAATATGTACACAAATGAAATGGTGGCGTCTCCCAGTCAAGGTGTTAAAATGTGTTAGTCCTTCTTGGATATATATGTCCAAATTTGGTGTTCAAGGCGTTAACAATGTGTTAGATGCTTTTGGAGAAATATGTCCATTATTCAGTGTTATCAGTTGTAGTTGTTAAGTCCATTATCTGGTGTCTCAGTTGTGATTTTGATGAGTCCATTATTTGGGGATTTTAGTCGTGGGTCGTTGGTAAAAGAGACGGCTGCTACTAGGGAAAGGTTAGCCAACGCGTTGTCTGAAGACGGACGCATGGCTCCTTCCACCAATTGCTAGAAAGGTTTAGGTGTTGTCACTCCGTTGGTCACTGCTGAAAGAGAACGGGCTTCTTTGCTTTGCCGAGAGGGTTCCTCCTTTTGCGCATGCGCCGCCCTTTTTCCTTTCATGAGCTTCTGGGAGTTTCTGGATTTTTGTATTTAATTTTAATCTTATTTTGTTTCACATTCGTTTTATTTATCATTATTAATTCCCACAAAAGAGTTTATTCATACCTTTTCCGTCATCCTAACTATGGGTAAATAGTAGGGCATACTGAGACTTCTAGTCTTAACATGGCAACCAGTCAATGAGGAAAAAAATCCCTGAATACTAATCAATTGTACTCCAGCTTAAAAAATGAACTTATATTGCATACTGCCCGTGGTAGAGAAGGAATTTGGTAAATGATACTCAGGAGAAATTGGGTGTAATAGTGATTTGCTAACCATTCAATATTTCAACCACTTACGTATTTTACAGACTTGGTACAAGGCCAGAAATATAAGAGACCTCGTGAGGATTGAACGCATAGCTCAGTAGTAATTGGTCTATGAGTACCGTTTACTAAGCGTTACACTACGATGGTATGTCTAAAATGATTTATTAAAATTTTCTTCGTCTTACACACAATAAGTACCAAGTCTTCCAAATTGGTTACCGATCTGTCTACTGATCAGGATGTCCATTGCTTTACGCTGGTAATAGAACAGGAACCGACGCTTTAAGCATGACTTGATCCTAAATCAGATAACACAAATCTACGACTGGAACAACTTCTCTACGAAAAACAAAGAACTAGTTTGTTCTTTCATATGCTTGAATTATTTAAATGATAGCATCATTGGCAGTTCCTATTTACTTAGTTAAGCTGAGTCTGTCCCAAGACCGCCATAAGAAGAGGCCTAGTTTGAGCTAAACTCACAATGTTAACTATATATTTTGATTTCTTCTGATCGTCATATTGCTGCTCTCGCCATCTTCGTCCTCTTTTTATCGTCGAATTTTTTCAAATTTCATCTTCTTATCTTCCTCTTTTTCCTGTCTTTTATTTTCTTGCACTTTCTCTTTCTTTCTTTTTTTTCCTTCAATTACATTTCTTTTTTCCTCACTCTTTCTTTTTATTCTTCTATATTTTCTTTCTTCTGAATAAATGTTGAATATTACATTAGCGACCGGCTCATCGGCTTAGTGGGTAGAGTGTTCGCCAATGGTCCGGGAGACCTGGGTTCAATCCCAGGTCGCGTCATACCAAAGACTTTAAAAATGGTACTTGATACCTCCTGGCTTAACACTCAGCAAGATAAGGTACGTATCAAGGGTAAAGTGAAGCAATCCAGGGAAAGGAGTAGCGCCCTCCCCTACACCTCGGTGTAATAGGTATAGAAAAGGGAGCCCTTCAGGTCACCCTCGGCTAAAGGTAAACAACTACTTACTTTACATTAGCGAAATCTATTATTTGTATGTATGGTAGTTTGCTTGAACAAATTTTAACCATCATAGTTGAATCATCTTGTTTGATTAACGTGTGATATCTCCTAAGTCATGTAAGAACGTGGCTTTATTGCACGGAAGTCTCGTGATCAGATGTCTCTAATAATTTTGAAATAAGATAATTTCAGTCAGTAAGAAATTGCCTTCGAGGGCAGATCTATTTCCACCATGCTCTGATCTCTGATTCCTGGCCGAAGAGTGAGATCGGTAAAATGAAAGATGTCACCATGAAGTAAAATCTGTGCGCATAAAAATGAGTTATTATCCATTCCAATACAACAGAGGAATAGGACAAGCAACGATGAACAAGTGATGAGAACAAATATGGCGGCAAGAAGCGACTAAAGAGCGAAGTGAGGAATTGGGAGATGAAAAGCATTGCAGTAAATTAATAGAAAGAATATAAATCCAGTATGAAACATGAACTCTTCACTTCTTTCTCTTCCTTCGTCCCACCATTCATACAAACCTTCTTCTTCTTCTTCTTCTTCTTCTTCTTCTTCTTCTTCTTCTTCTTCTTCTTCTTTATACAAACCACCTCTTATTCTTCCTTTTACAAACCTCATTTTCTTCTTCTTCTTCTTCTTCTTCTTCTTCTTCTTCTTCTTCTTCTTCTTCTTCTTCTTCATACAAACCTCCTCCTCGTTCGTTTTTCTTGTTCTTGTTCTTTATACAAACCACCTCTTATTCATCCTTTTCCCAGTTCTTCTTCTTCTTCTTCTTCTTCTTCTTCTTCTTCTTTATACAAACCACCACTTATTCTTCCTTTTAAAAACCTCATTTTTTTTCTTTTTCTTCTTCTTCATACGAACATTCTTCTTCTTCTTCATACGAACATTCTTCTTCTTCTTCTTCTTCTTCTTCTTCTTCTTCTTCTTCATAAAACCCTCCTCTTCCGCTTCTTTTTCCTTCTTCTTCATACGGTTCTTCTTTTTCTTCTTATAAACCTCATTTTTCTTCTTTTTCTTTTACATACAAACCTCCTCCTCCTCCACCTCCTTCTTCATACAACTCTCCTCTTCCGCTTCCTTTTCCTTCTTCTACATTCTTCTTCTTCTTCTTCTTCTTCTTCTTCTTAACCTCAATTTTCTTCTTTTTCTTGTTCATACAAACCTCCTACTCTTCCTCCTTCTTCTTACAAACTTCTTTTGCCCCGACTTCTACTTCTTCTTCTTCTTGCAATGTTCTCCTTGTTAAGTAATGTTAGGAGTGCTCAAAAAGTATCGAGACTGAAGCAGTATTTACCAAGACAAACAGGAACAATAAACAAAACGTTAATTTCCTTCAGAATATACTCCTTAGAAGCAATACTCTTGCTTTCCATGAGCACATCTGAAACTCTTTTTTTGATATGTCAATCTGCAATGTCATATTTTCTAACGTCTTCCATGTCCTCTAATCCGATTGATAAGATGCATTTTCCATTCAGGAATCAAGGTTTGATTTCTTTATTTAATGGTATATCAACCTTCCTGGGTTATTTGATGCCAAATTCATCCTTGTAAAATAATAATAATAATAATAATAATAATTCTATTCAACCCATAAATAGAAGAATAAGGGGTTTCAAACCTTTCCGAAGGGCATTAGTCTGAAAGAACAACTGGAGTTCAAACTCGTTTACAGTCAAGACACTTTAACCCTTACATGCCAGGAGTTTTCCTCTAAATCCCAGGTCGAGTTATACCAAAGACTCAAAAATGGTACTTGATGTCTCCATCTATAATAATCAGCATTGTAGGTACTGATCAAAGGTAAGGGGAGCAATCCTGGGAAAGTAGTAGCGCCCTTCTCTACACCTCGGTGTAGTAGCTATAGAAAAAGAAGCCTTCTGCTCACCTTCGACTATGGGAGACTAACTTTATATATATATATATATATATATATATATATATATATATATATATATATATATTAATTCATAGAATCCGACTCTGTGTACACAGAGAAAACTCAAGCACAACAAATTAGTACTGTTCGGGGAGTCACTTATTTATTTAAGAGTAAAGTGAATCCCCCCTGTCTCCTCTCTCTTTCAAGATATTTAAAACCTCGTTCCCTCATTAGTAAATACCGACCATTGACTTTTGATGAAATGTCAGTCGAATGGCGCTGAATGTTTTTATTCGATTTTTTCGATCTTAATCGATAAATATTAAAATCGTGTTTCCCATTTTACAATCCATTTTACCATGGTCTTGTGATAAATACATATTTATTTCTAGTTTTCAGTATATATATATATATATATATATATATAGTGGGGGAGTGAACTAGAATTAAAACCAAAAGTATGAAAATGTACAGAAATGAAAAAACAGTTTTTAGAGAATGATTTTATTTCGTATAAAATCCTCCTCAAAAGACTTTTTTTTTTCATTTCTCTACATTTTCGTAGATAGATCGATAAATTTAATGGCTCCATGAAGCTATTCTTTATATTGTATGATGAGGCCGGAAGCGATCTTTTCCAACTCAAACATTAATTACCTAAGTTTTCCATAACTGGTTGAATGCAACATAAACTCAATACTTTTAGACAGATGATTTTCAAGCTTACGAATGCATGGCTGAGGACAGTCCCAAAACTTGCTTGGTCTTCGTCAGTACTCCTCCCTCTGAAGAAAGTGCCATAGGTATTACGCAATGAACCTGACCTACACACTTCAGTAGGAGAGGCAGAGGCTACCTCTTAAACCCAAGCCCTTAATTTTATGACGTCACCGGAAGTGGTCTTAACGGCCACAAGTGGTATTTCCCTACCCCCTTCTGCCACTCGAAGTTAATGCTGAAGATTGCTTAGTTCCGTCGTCATTCCTCTTATTTGGAGACGCCTCTTGGATCATGCAATGAAACTTTTACATTAAATACAATATAATCATGTGTATCAAAGAAGGTTTTCCATTGATCCCGATGGCTGAAAAGGAATGACAGACTCATAATCTACTAAAACTACTCACCTATAACTATAGAATTTGACTTAAAAGAAGACATAGGATGGCCTTATTCAATTGATGGAAGAAAGGAGACACCGTTTCGTTTTTAAGCCATTCTTCACTTCCCACTAAGAAGAGTTGTTTCATCTAAGTCTAAAAGTACTCGACTTTACTGTTCAAGTCTCACTCAGAATTGAATCTAAACCTCTTATATCCTGTGACTGCATCAAACCAATGAACGGACGCCTACGCATTTCCATGATTTGCTTCAACAGGGATGAACTTGTCAACCGTAAATTTTACGAGCGCAGAAGTTTTATATATCCAATATCAAGAGTTTTGAGAGTGGCGAAAACTACCACGTTACTTGAATAATGGTGGGAGGCGCACTTAGTGTAACGACTAACGCCATGGGAAATGGAATAAATGACAGGATTTCAAGTCCTAGCTGAAGCTGTTTGTGTTTCCCATTGCGCTAATGGCCTTGGGAAACACATGAATGGATTTGTTCATCCTCCAAATTTGAGTAATTAATGGGACAGAATAGGTTCTTTAGCCTTAGGAAAAAAACAGTCAAGGAAATTGGAAAACTGCAATCAAACCAGCTGTACTCTACTAGAATTTTGACTCCGTGTCACATCTTTCTCGTAATGGAGAAGTTGGTTAGATTTGGTTTGGATTTTATGGCATATCAACTGTTGTAGGTTATTTAAAGTCATATCCGTTTTTATACATATAACGAGTTCTATTTCAAACAATTTAGTTTAACGTAAGTACACATTTTTTCTTTACACACAGTTAAATATAAAAACAGTTCATTTTAAACAATTCATTTTAGCGCAATTATACATCATCATCATCATCATCATCATCATGTCGTGCCGCCAGCATGGATATCCCTGGCCCTCTCTCGCCACTTCTCCCTATCGTTCATCGCCTCTGGCAAGTCTTCAGGGCTACATCTCGTATCCTCACAGAGCTGCTGTATGTATGTTCGAGCTGGCCATCCTGCTTTTGCTCGGCCATATGTGGGGGCCCATAGGAGTACATCATTTATGAGCTCATCTTATAATATAGTTAATTCTATTTGACCCATTGATAGGACCCTATCAGGTGCAACTTCTCCAGGCCAGAGTGGACCTGGGAGCGATGGCAATGAAGGAGTAAGCTTGCTTCCCCAAGTCTCCAGCATTACTGGAACCGCACCATCTGATTGTTTATTGTCATATTCAGGATACTCGTTGGAGGAGTCTTACCCCTCTGCCGAGAAGCAGTCAATGTATTTTGCAGTCCCTGCTGACTGGGCCAGGTAATGTTTAATAATGGTTAATAATATTTCATCAAACGCAAATTCAAGACAATACGACGATTGATATTACTAATATGAAAACAACAAAAATTAAAATGAAATAGATATTAGTCAATAATATTACTTTTGCTATTATTGATGAATACTTAAAAAAGCAACGATAAATTCGGTGCTGAGCGATCGGGAAAGAAGAGAGAAGAAATTTAAGGATTCAATTTAATCATTTAGTGACCATCAAACTCTTATTTCAATCAATAGAATATCTGACACACAAGGATTTTCCAGAGTAGAAGCAATGTGATTTCGCGTCAAGTCAACAGCTTAATCTTCTTTATTTCTGATATGGGCTATCTATTCACTATTGTCGACTAAGCTTCCTCTGAAATACGACATAAATACTATTCAGTGTAAGCATGTATGAGATATGAGAAAAAATAGAACTGAAAGAAAAAAAAAAGAAATAAAAAAAACCCACAAAAAACGAAAGAAACTAGCAAGATATTTCTTTCATAAAAAGAAAGATGTATAAAAAGAAGAAAATATAAAAGAAGGAATAAGAAAAACAAAAAAAGGATAAAGACATTTCAAGAAAGGAAAAGGCAAACAAAATTCTGTAAAAGAAAATAAGGAACAAAGAAAAGTCGAATCAAACTGTTAAGATCTTTTAATAAAAGAAAGAAAGAAAGAAAGAAAGAAAGAAAGAAAGAAAGAAAGATTGTATTTGAGAAAAATGAAAGAAAAATAGACCGAAGAATATAAAACACTGTTTTGTCAAAGAAATAGAAATAGAAACAAAATATGAGAAAGAAAGAAAGAAAGAAAGAAAGAAAGAAAGAAAGAAAGAAAACATGGTGAGAATAGTAAACGGAGAAAGAAAGAAAAAAGTTGGGCTGTTCCCACCGGGAAACTTAAGCTGAAATAGAAAGAAAAAACATTTTGGTGAAAAAAAACAATAAATGAAAAGAAAGACGTTTAATTTTCAATAAAAGAAAGAAAGATAAAATGCATTGCGAAGACATTTTACAAAATGAAAGAAAAAGAGAAAGAAATGAAAAAAGGAAGAAAGAAAGAAGACATTTTAGTAAAACTAAAAGGAAGAACGATAGAAAGAAAGGAAAATAGAAATGTTAACGAAAGAAAGAAAGAAAGAAAGAAAGAAAGAAAGAAAGAAAGAAAGAAAGAATTGAAATAGAAAAGAAAAGAAAGGAAAGAGACGATAAAAAAAACAGTGAATGACTTTCTGTACGAAATGAGTACCCCAACCCTGATTAAAAAAATGGCTGTGGTGAAAAAGAGAAATATTTGTGGTAAGATGGATGCGGAAATGGGGTGCATAAAATTTAAAAAAAAAAGATATTTCCTCCAAAAACACACCTGAAGGAAAACATCTTTCATGTCGAAAACTTTATACCGTGCCTTCTTAGTCATTTCTTGGAAGAGTCTAATTTTTCGTTTCACAATCAGCTCGAGATTTTTATTTTATCTTTTTTTTTTTACATTATTTTTTATTTTTTTAGATAACAATCTGTCTCTCCTTTGAAAAGTACGCATTTTCTTTTCCTCTGCTCAGAACATAGTACCTAAGATTATACATACATATATATATATATATATATATATATATATATATATATATATATATATATATATATAAAGGTACTTAAGGTACTTATTTATCTACTGTCCTATCTATCACTCCTGTTCTTTCTGGAAAGGTTCTTTTGGTTGCTTTCTTTCATGCTGTTTTTTTCTGCCTTCAACTAGTACGTAAAAAAAATAAATTCACAGAAGGTGATCTTGCAAGAAATAAACTCTACAAGTCAGATGAAGTGATAAGCAGAAAATAAAAGATGCAAGGAAAACGAAAAAAAAAAGAAAAAAAGGGAAGTTTTTAGAAGGGGAGATAAATCTTGACATTGAATATAAAATAAACAAACGATGATGAAGATTATCAAGGTGAGTGAACAAAAGAACAAAAAAGGAACAAAAGAAAAAGACTTTCGTCTTTGACAATAAAAGGAAAAGAGATTTTAAAACAAAAGAACCAGTTGCAAAAAAGAATAAGAGAGAAGGAAAGGAGTCATTCCAGAAAAAGAAAGTAGGAACGACGAATGAAAGAAAATGTTTTAATATAAGGAGAAGAAAGAAAGAAAGAAAGAAAGAAAGAAAGAAAGAAAGAAAGAGGGGAAAATAGAAAACAAAAGAAAAATAGAAAAAGTAAATAAGAAAAGAGAAAAGAGAAAAAGAAATAGAAAAATAAAAACGATGTTAAAAAAGAAAGACACAAGTATATAACAAGAAAGAAAGAAAGAAAGAAGAAAGAAAGAAAGAAAGAAAGAAAGAGGGGAAAATAGAAAACAAAAGAAAAATAGAAAAAGTAAATAAGAAAATAGAAAAGAGAAAAAGAAATAGAAAAATAAAAACGATATTAAAAAAGAAAGACACAAGTATATAACAAGAAAGAAAGAAAGAAAGAAAGAAAGAAAGAAAGAAAGAAAGAAAGAAATTATCGTGATATTTCAGCGTGGATAAGGCTAATAAACAAAGGAAGGGAAAAAAATTCAAGAAGGAAAAAAGAAGGACAATGAAAATGAAAAAAATTACCGAGACATTTCATTCATAGGAAGGATGGTAGGAAAAGAAAGAAAGAAAGAAAGAAAGAAAGAAAGAAAGAAAGAAAGAAAATGAAAAGGATGATATTAAGAATAAGAAATTTGACAATTAAGAAATTCTGAAAGGAAGATGGAAAAAGATGGAAGTAACTCGAGAGACAAAAGGGATAAGAAAACAAAAACAAAAGCAAAAAAAAAAAAAGGTAAATGAAAAAGAAGCGATGGGTGGAGAATTGGAGAAGGTCTGAGATGAAAGGGTGCAGCAGATCCCGTATTTTTCAATTGAGATGCTGGGCAATATGGAATTGTAGTTGAAGACTTTTGAGGCAAAGGTCCCAGCGTTCGTGTTTTTAATGTCAGAAAGAAAAAAAAATTTTAAAAAAGAAAAAAAAAGTAGAATAGGATGAGTGACATGGCGGACCCACAACAAGATTCAGTCAATCAACCTTAAGTGAAATTGACGCAAAGTGAAGAAGACAAGGGCAGCTTTTTGGGGATCGGTGAGAGGAAGGGGAGAAAGTAGAGGATGACAGATTGTGTATGCATGCATGTATGCATGAGCTTTGCGAATGCGCGTGTGTGTAAGAGAGAGAGAGAGAGAGAGAGAAGGCGATGGATTTTCTTCATAAATATTGTCTTTATATTGGCTGGCTGTGTGTCTACAAGGATGGATAGGATTGTAGGAGTGGGTGAGGTGGTGGTCGTCTTGTGTTTTGTACAGTCTGTGTTAGACAACTCAACAAAGCGGAAGAGACAAATTAAAAACGCTCTGCGGATTGAGATATATAAATAAATAGCCTGATAGATATGGGGAAGTTTTCTGCTTTTCTTGAGAGACGGAAAAAGAAGTTTTAAGAAGAAAAAAAATGGCTGATAGATAGATGCATAATATATGCATACATTTAATGTCATGCGTAAGACACGGCATTGAAATTGAACCTGTGTGCCGACCTGCGTAAGCTTCTGTAGAAAATTGGCAGTTGCCCATGCAGCAAGTCTTCAATAAGCATGCCACTGCAGTTATCCAAGGACAAAGTTTGATATGCATATGAACCACTGCTGTAGTTGCAAGAATGATGAAAAGTGGTAAAAAGCAGAAACTGAAGATTCTAAAGGCAATCTAATTATTTGTCACTGCCTCCCATCAGACAGGACTTGAAACAAGGTCAAAGACCCGAAGGTCGGGTTATAGTGGGGGTAAAGTGATGGGGCGGCCGGGTATGAGCTGAGTCTCAAGCCCTACCAGTATACGCTGGACATCGGCTCACTTAGTGCAATATGAGCCTGCAATGGGACAAAGCTGGTGATTAGCTGACTTTGTGCAATGTGAGCCTGGAGAGCCAAAATCGACGTGGACTCAAACCTGAGTCTAGGTACAGATGCCTGATTATAGCTTAAATTAGACCGAGGGGTCCAGTACTATACCACGCAAGTCGATGACTTTATCGCTTAAGGTGGCCAAGTAATCTGACATAGTGCTCAACTTCATTATGGTAACTCTTGCATTGATACTTATGACATTGTAAGAGCGATTTGCCCGTTGGAAAAAAAGATATACAGGGACAGACATATAGTCTAACAAGAATGACGGATGCTAGAAAAAAGAAACGAGGTGGGTTAGGCGGCAAGGTTTTCTATTCTATATTTTCTTTAAAATTTGAAAAAGTATTCATTTTCATAGATTATCAGATTTCAGGCTAATGTAAGTTGGCGACTATAGTCGTGTGCGACCCGAAGGCTCCTTTTCAATAGCTACTACACCAAAGTATATGGAAGGGCACTACTCCATTCCCTGGTTTACTCCACTTTACACTTGATCCATACCTTATAATGCTGATTGTTAAGCAATGCGGCAACAAGTACCATTTTGAGTCTTTGGTATGATTCGACTTGGGATTGAACCTCGGTCCACCTGACCATTGGCGAACACTCTACCCAACTGACCAACGGCACGGTAAATGTAAAACTCAAAATAAAAATAAAAAATGCGGAAATTCATAAAAATGCCTTTTTTTCATATATTCTCATATTCCACACACACACACACACACACACACATATATACATATATATATAACTAACTTACAACTTGAATTTTCACAATTTCTTGATCATTGGATAAGTATTGGGCTTTCTAAATATTATACATACACACACACGTTTATATATATATATATATTAAGTCAAAAATCAGACTTGTATGGAACGATTTCTATAAGGATTATATAATTTTTATTATATTCCAACGGAGTCTCATTTCATATATAAAATATTTTTTTACAAAACTCACTTACTGGGCAATTTAAATCGTTTGCCATCTGATGAGACGATAAATTTATCGTGGCTGATAACTTTTACTGGATATGTATATATATATATGTATATACAGTATATTTTGTTTCTTTGTTTAAAAGATATCAACATTTGAAGGTTATATAATGCCAAAGTCATCCTTTTTAGGAGAACAGTAGAGGTAATACTTAACCCATAGCTGGGAGGATAAGGGGGTTCATGCCTTTCCCAAGAGTATTTGTTCGAAAGTGAACGTAATAGCGCTTACTACGATTCTGCAGTCCAACACTTTTACCATTACATCACGACGACACCCCTGTTTTGACTTTAGTTCATAGTGTTGTGTTGTGTTCTGGTTAGTGAACACAAGTAGTAGTAATAATAAGACAAACCACGATATGTGTGGAAAATAGTTATATTTACAGGAAAGAGTATTTACAAGAGAGAGACTGTTAGTAATAAGAACATAGGATTAGTGATAGAGTAATGATATACTTCAACAATAGGAACGGCTCTTCTGGTCTGACTCGTAGACTTATCCCCAGACTGATCTCCGCTACTGCCATATATGGCAGATAGAACAGCTCATCATGCTGAAAAGGTAGGTGATACCCAACAGTTGGGAGAAAAAGGTTTTGTGGAATTTTTTAAAGAAAGTTTTCAAAGGAGTTGGTATGAAAAAATATATAAAAGAAGCGAAGGAAAATATAGTGGAAATGTAGAATATCCATCTGTTGAATATATATACACACACATATATCTATGCATGAAGAGAGAGAGAAAGAAAGAGAATATATATATATATATATATATATATATATATATATATACTAATCTAATATCTACCAGTATTCACGGTACCGGAAAAAAAAACCTGCTAGGAACAAGAGATAAAAGTATCTCGAATCACCGCCCAGGGGAAAAAGAAAAACGTTTTGGGTCAAAAAGAAAGAAAAGGCCAACCTCGTCCGACCCCTTGAAAAAAATCAAGGGATACGCAGTCAGTGGTCAAAAGAAAACCAAAAACCCTCCGCGAATCCTCCAATGCTACAATTACTAAAGTGCTCAACACAAGACAATTGGAGCCAATTATAAAATTAACCTAAATCGCGAGTCGAAAATCTTCTACTAAAGTTTCACCTTATCGGATCATCAGGAAGCCTAAATTCGACTCAAATTTTGGGGGGACACTCAGTATATATATATATATATATATATATATATATATATATATATATATATATATATATATATATATATATATATATATATATATATATATATATATATATATATATATATATATATATATATATATATATATATATATATATATATATATATATATATATATATATA